>JAVJIF010018627.1:0-75122 GCA_038442645.1 Agave tequilana
TTGTCGTCAATGATCATTCGGAACTCGTATAAAGCTTCACATAACCATTCCTTGTGAGTATATCTACTCACCAAGACTTGTAAACTCCTTTGTATACTTGTGTGACAAATCATGTACACTTGTGCCATAAAAAATCCCATTTTTAGACCATCAAGAACAACCATCAGAAAATCTGTTCTGTTACTGTTTTTTCCCACGATTAGTCGACTAACCTAGGGACCAGTCGACTAATCCACCTTAGCTGAAACTTAACCTTTTCTGATTTCACAGTTTTAGTCGACTAAGCCATATTACCAGTCGACTAGACCCCTTAGTCGATACATTTTTAACCTAGTCGACTAATCTTTCCCTGGACCAGAAGAAAACACCAACTCTCGGCTCCAGTCGACTTAGCCTAGATATTAGTCGACTTGAGACCCCTAGTCGACTACCATTTCCATCTTAGTCGACTAATAATTCCTGAAATAAATCCCAACTTTCTGTATCACAGTTTTAGTCGACTTAGCCCCACTATTAGTCGACCCAGTATCTGTTAGTCGACTACCCATTTCACCCTAGTCGACTAACTTTTCCTGAAACAGAAGCCCAACTCTCTGTTTCCCAGTTTAGTCGACTCATCCAGACTAGTAGTCGACTTAAAGACCCCTATTAGTCGACAACCCTTCCACCTAGTCGACTAATTCTGACTGTTTGACTTAGTTGATTTCTTTTCTGAATTTGATCTATCATTGATACATGTGTGACATATTATTCCTGTTCATGTTTCATAATGGTATTACATGACATGTTACTGATGAATCTCACCCACTTGTTACTTCATGATTTGTTATTATATTCTCGCTCCATGATTTGTTAAATTGTGAATATCACCCCTTATCATGCTATCTCTTAAACAAGTATGAATACTTGACTTTTGTATAAATGAACCAACTTACACATGGGTCGGGGGAAACATGCGGATATCGATATGTGTTCTGTTTACAGTGGCATTAGGTATATTGTACAATCATGTTCCGGTCTAACCTGAGGGCCTCCAGGGGACCGAGGGGAGTGCTTGCTCCCTATTCCTGAATACTGTCATGACAAAGGGATACATAAGTCCCTCCTGATAGGCCTTGCGGCTGGTTCCGTCATCAAGCAACGGAACACCCTTGACCGTGGTCCCGGGCATGCACGGGACCCACTGTAAACATATTCGTCGATACAACCGCTGTTTCAACAACAACCTGTTTCACTAGGATATGGATCTATGTGCTCTGGGACGCTGGGTCACAAGTTAGATATCACAGTAAGACAAGTAATAATAATAAGACGTCAAACTGTAGATTTATTGTATTTAGGATTTTATCTCCTCATGCTTTTCATACTTGTTAGTGATATTCCTTAACTATTTCATCTTTCCTTATTCATGTCCCTTAGCCACTTGGCTATAGTTTGTTTATTATTATTGTCTTGACTCCTTGGATTTGCACATTCAGATTCTGAAGCTTGGAACGAAGTGGAACCATCCACAGAGGACCAAGCTACCTTAGTGAGCAGGCGGATTAGTTCCAGTCCTCGTGCCAGACTCCTCCTTTTTGACTCACGGGACCTCCATCCTACTCGTGAGCTTTTTGTATACATATTGTATTTATTCTCTTGGACTTTGTTATGATGTAATACACATGTAATGTGTAATACTTTATAATATCCTGTGATAACTTTGTATGTGTATATCTTGAGTTGGCATATGTATGATTACTACTTTTCGTACTCTGATCTTTGTTGTACTTTATGCTTAGCGTATATACGTGGGGGCAATTATGACCTACGTATATACGTCGCAGTGACGTCCCCGTATCCGTGGGATCGGGGCGTTACAGGTTGGTATCAGAGCTTAGGCCTCTCAACCTAAAGTACAACAAGCAGCAAATTCTAGTAATTTGCTAATGCCAACTACAATATACAAAGTTATTAGTCCTTCTTGATTCCTTCTTGATTCCTTCCCTTGTATCCTAAACTCCTTCCATTTGTTTCCAAATTCCAGTTATCTTTCCCAATTCGGTATGGAGAGAAGGACGGGCCGTAACCACTCCGGGCAAGCGTCGAATGGACCCACGGGAGAGAATGTGGACATTTGAGGGTCATTCAAACAATGATGGGAACAGCAGCAGCACAGACAGAACTTCTCCGGCAAGAGTTGACAGCTCCAAAAGAGCAGAGGCCGGGGAATATTTCAGATTTCAGGAGGCTGCAGCCATCCACTCACGGGAGAAGAAGAGCCTTTAGATGCTGAGCAATGGCTGACAGACACCACTGATTTGCTGAATGCAGCAAGGGTACCAAAGGAGAACCAAGTTGAGGTCGCCAAGATTCAGTTGAAGGATGTTGCTAGAACTTGGTGGCTCGCAGAGGAAGCCAGATTGGAGAAGCCCGTCACTTGGGACACATTCTCCAAGAGTTTCTACAGCCGATTCTTTCCCGCTACTGCTCAGAAGGATATGGAAGAGCAGTTTATCAGACTCAGCAGTGGAACAAGTCCGTGGATGAGTATGCCGCGGAATTTCTCAGACTCAGCCGCTTTGCTCCGTACATGGTGACGGATGAGGAGAAGCGAGCAAGCAGATTCAAGCAGGGCCTGCAGATGGACATACAGGTCTTCTTGATGCCCCAGCAACTGAGACTTATTCTGAGGGTTCTCACCATAGCTCGAGAGGTGGAGCGTGGGCTTGAGAAGAAGAAAGTTGACCAGATGGGGAACCAGGCCATGAAGAGGCCATTTGTACCAATGGGAAGAGGAGGCCCATACAGAGCAGCGAAGGTTCAGGCCAGGCAACCATTCAGACCAGTTCCTTACCAGATGGTTCGACAGGTCCTATCTGCAACTTTTGCCAGAAACCAGGGCATTCTCAGCAGAATGCCGTAGGGCAATGGATGGTGTTTGGTGTGTGGATCTCGAGATCATTCCATTGAAGCTTGTCCACACAGGAGAATGGGGGGATAGCCAATCAGACCTTGCCAGCACTTCAAGGACCAAATGGACAGAGGGCACTTCCAGGGCCACTTGGGCAGAGGAACCAGGGACCAGTGATGAGGAGAGCTCTTCCCCTTCCTCCACAGCATGTTGTTCGCCCAGTCCAAGAGGAGCTAGGACTGCAGCAAGGGCGTGGTAGAGGTCAGGCTTACAATCTGACTGCAGAAGAGGCTGAGGCTTCAGAGGAGGTGATAAACAGGTAACATCAGAGTTTATTCAAAACCTGTCTCGCTCTCTTCGATTCAGGTGCATCCCATTGTTATATCTCAGACCATTTTGTGGCTTTGCATTCTATACCTGTAGATCTTAGACAACAAAGGGAGATTAGTACAGGAATGGAGTAGTCATATCTTCTAGAGTTTGTACTGATTGTCCAGTAGAACTATGTGATAAAACCTTGGCCATAGATATGCTCGTACTAGATACCAAGGGTACGACGTAATCTTAGGCATGACCTGCTCAGTCAGTACTATGCAGTGATTGACTGTAGGGAGAAGAAGATTAATTTCAGAATCCCTCATCAACGGAGGTTCAATTCAGAGGAGAAGTGAAGTCTACCAAGGGAAAGACTCGGATGACTACTCGGAGGTTCAGAAGCAGAAGGTACCGGTGTGGGATGAATTCCCAGGAGTGTTTGCCGAGATCTCAGGACTGCCACCTGACAGGGTGATCGAGTTCTCCATTGACACAGTTCCAGGAGCAGCTCCTATATCCAAGGCTCCGTACAGGATGGCACCGACGGAGTTAGAATTCTGAAGAAGCAACTGCAGGAATACTCAGACAAAGGATTGATTAGACCAAGTACTTCACCCTGGGGAGCTCCAGTGCTATTGGCAAACAAGAAGGATGGTGGTAAGAGGCTTGTATTGATATATAGAGAATTGAACAAAGTTACCATCAAGAACAAGTATCCCTTGCCCAGAATTGATGATCTGTTTGATCAGCTTCATGGAGCCGGTGTATTCTCTAAATTGGATTTACAAATCGGGTTACCATCAGCTGAGGGTGAAGAAGGAAGATATTCCAAAGACGGCATTCAGGACCCGTTATGGCCACTATGAGTTTCTAGTTATGCCTTTCGGAGTCACCAATGCCCCTGCAGTTTTCATGGATTTGATGAACCGAGTGTTCTCGCCCTATCTGGATCAGTTTGTTGTTGTTTTCATAGATGACATCCTGATCTATTCAAAGAGCAACAGGGAGCATGCAGAACACTTGAGGATTGTGTTGCAGACTCTCCAGCAGGAGCAGCTTCATGCCAAGAGGAGCAAGTGTGATTTCTGGTTGGACAGCATAGCCTTCCTTGGACACATGGTTTCAGCAGAAGGGAATTTCAGTTGATCCCAGCAAAATCCAGGCGGTGAGAGATTGGCCGATTCCGAGGACGGGGACTGAGATTAAGAGTTTTCTTGGACTAGCCGGATATTACAGACGCTTTGTCCAGGATTTCTCTAGGATTGCAGCTCCATTGACTAAGCTCACCCGAAAGGGGAAAGGTACATTTGGACAGAGGAGTGTACCGCAGCATTTGAGCAATTGAAGCAGAGGCTCATTTCAGCTCCAATCTTGAAGACTCCTCAGGGAGAGGAGGGATGGTCATATTCAGTGATGCATCAGGAAAGGCCTGGGATGTGTACTTATGCAACATGATCATGTTATAGCATATGCATCTAGGCAACTGAAGACTCATGAGCGGAATACCCAACTCATGACTTGGAGCTAGCAGCTGTTATCTTTGCCTTGAAGATTTGGAGGCATTATCTTCTGGGAGATAAAGTGTTGATATACACAGATCACAAGAGCCTCAAGTATATTTTCTCACAGAAAGAGTTGAACATGAGGCAGAGAAGGTGGCTGGAGCTGATGGCGGACTATGATATTGACTTGCAATATCATCCAGGCAAGGTCAATACAGTTCCAGATGCACTGAGCAGGATGCCAGAGAATAGAGTGCTTGTCCAGCTCACTCAGCAGAAGGAGTTGATTCAAGACTTCATCAGATTGGATTGATGTTAGTTCGAAGGACTGAGAAGGCAGGACAGTTCATGACTTTGCAGATTCAGTCAGCATTGATTGATGAGATCAGGGAAGCTCAGAAGGAAGATCCCAGATTACAGACATTCCGAGCTCAGGTAGAGGCGGGATTGAGAACTGATATCTGTATTCATCCAGATGGTGCATTATTTTGTAGCAGACTTTTGTTCCCAAAGGAGAAGTTAGACAGAAGATTTTGGCAGAAGCACACAGTTCAGCTTATTCCATACACCGGGGGGAAACCAAGATGTATCAGGACTTGAAGAAACATTTTTTTGTGGAATGCTATGAAGAGGGAGATAGCTCAGTTTGTCGCCAAGTGTCTGGTGTGCCAGCAGATAAAGATAGAGCATCAGAGGACAGCTGGACTTCTACAACCTTTACCGATACCTGAGTGGAAGTGGGAGCACATCACCAGGATTTTGTCACGGCATTGCCTCGCAGTCCTAAAGGTAATAATGCTGTGTGGGTAATCATTGATCGCCTCACTAAATCAGCCCACTTCATACCATTTCGGGTAGGTCAGACAACAGAGGTTCTGGCAGACAAGTACATGAAGGAGATAGTTCGTCTGCATGGAGTTCCAGTCAGTATTGTATCAGACAGGACACCAGATTCAGATCCATTTCGGGAAAGTCTCCAAGAAAGTCTGGGAACTCGTCTGAAGTTCAGTACTTCATATCATCCTCAGACAGACGGACAATCAGAGAGGACTATCCAGAGCCTTGAAGATATGCTAAGGGCCTGCATGATTGAGTTTAAGGGTTCCTGGGAAGACCATCTATCTGGCTGAGTTTCTTATAACAACAGCTATCAGGCAAGTATCAAGATGGCACCTTTTGAGGCACTGTATGGAAGAAAGTGCAGATCACCGATTTGTTGGGATGAAGTCGGTTGAGAGGAGACTATTGGGCCAGAGATCCTGATTCAGACAACAGAGAAAGTCAAATCATCAGAGATCATCTCAGGGCAGCTCAGAGTCGGCAGAAGAGTTGGGCAGATTCACAGAGAAGGCCATTGGAGTTCCAGGCAGGAGATCATGTGTTCTTGAGGATATCACCTACCAGAGGAGTGATCCGGTTCGGTGTTCGTGGTGGAAAGCTGAGTCCGAGATATATCGGCCCATTCGAGATTTGGAGCGAGTGGGAGATGTATCTTACAGATTGGCCTTACCTCCATCTTTGGACGGTGTGCACAATGTTTTCCACGTATCTCAGTTGAGGAAATATGTAAAGGATGATAGTCATATTTTGGATCATTCCGAACTGGAACTGCAGCCAGATTTATCATATCAAGAGCAGCCGATGGCCATTTTGGATAAGAGTGTCAAGACACTGAAGAACAAGGCTATACCATTAGTGTTGGTGTCTTGGAACAGACATGCGCCAGAGAGGCCACTTGGGAACGAGAGACGTTATCCGAGAGCACTATCCTCAACTCTTCACATCTTGATTTGGTAAGACTCTTTCCTTCTATTCCTCTCTACCGTTATCTTCCATCTTATCCTTCTCTATCTGTTACTTTCCTGTTACCTTTCACCTATGAAATTTCGAGGACGAAATTTTTGTAAGGTGGATGGATTGTAATTCCCCGTTTCCGGAATACGTACTTAGTTGCGTATTCAGCTTTCGATCGTATTTTCGATTTACTTTCATATTTGACCGATTTCAATTCAAATATCATTTTCCAATATATTAGATTTATGATTTTCTGGATTTTTCTTTAATTAAAATAAATCTTCAAAACCGGTGTCGACCAGTGTCGCTGATCGATTCCTGAAATTTTAATTCTCAAACAGTTAGGAATTTCTAGATGGTCCTTTAGACTTTATTCTTAGAATCATATTCCCTACTTAAATACTTTTTTGAGAATTTATGAATTTATGAAAAATTCCAACGGAGTCGGTAGATAACTGATTCCGGGATTTTTAGTTTTAAAACTATAAAGTATTTCTTAAAAGGATTTCACTATTAGTCTTCATATATTATTATTGATTTTGGTAAAATTACGAGTCGTTCCGAGATACTTGAATTTCGGACGATTTCGGTATTTTCCGAAATGTTTTCCGCATCTTAGACTTAACCCAGGAATCTGTGTTTCCGATATTTTCATTTTTAGAGATCAAGAAAATATCTTCATTTATCAAATTCTTTTCCTTTTTCCTTTCTCTATTTTTCTTTCCTTCTTTCCTTCCACCAAATTCCCAAAATATCTTCTCCTCCAAAATATCCAAAATTCCAACAAACTCCACACCCTTCCTCATTAATGCCTTCTTTCTCTCTCTCTTCCATGGCCGGCCAAGTGGCCAAGGAGAGGGACACCCATCCCCTCTCCTATTTGCAATAAACCCCTCTCAATTTCTTTAATTGCATCCCCTTTACAAAAATCAAATCCTATATAAACTTTCCTTTACAATTCTTTTCTCTTTTTCTTCACTTCACCAAGAGATTAGCCTTCACCATTTTCTTCTCCATCTCAAACCCTAACTCCAAACCACTTCAAAGTCTTCATTTCCTTCCCAAGCAACTACAACCCTAGGATTGGATTGCATATCTCTTCATCGGAAGTATCGCCAAAGACCTAGTGGTGATATTGTCGTCAACGATCATTCGGAACTCGTATAAAGCTTCACATAACCATTCCTTGTGAGTATATCTACTCACCAAGACTTGTAAACTCCTTTGTTATACTTGTGTTGACAAATCATGTACACTTGTGCCATAAAAATCCCATTTTAGACCATCAAGAACAACCATCAGAAAATCTGTTCTGTTACTGTTTTCCCACGATTAGTCGACTTAACCTAGGGACCAGTCGACTAACCACTTAGCTAAAACTTAACCTTTTCTGATTTCACAGTTTTAGTCGACTAAGCCATATTACCAGTCGACTAGACCCCCTTAGTCGACTACATTTTTAACCTAGTCGACTAATCTTTCCCTGGACCAGAAAACACAAAACTCTCTCGGCTCCAGTCGACTTAGCCTAGATATTAGTCGACTTGAGACCCCTAGTCGACTACCATTTCCATCTTAGTCGACTAATAATTCCTGAATAAATCCCAACTTTCTGTATCACAGTTTTAGTCGACTTAGCCCCACTATTAGTCGACCCAGGTATCTGTTAGTCGACTACACATTTCACCCTAGTCGACTAACTTTTCCTGAAACAGAAGCCCAACTCTCTGTTTCCCAGTTTTAGTCGACTCATCCAGACTAGTAGTCGACTTAAGACCCCTATTAGTCGACTAACCCTTCCACCTAGTCGACTAATTCTAACTTTTTGACTTAGTTGATTTCTTTTCTGAATTTGATCTTATCATTGATACATGTGTGACATATTATTCTGTTCATGTTTCATAACTGGTATTACATGACATGTTACTTGATGAATCTCACCACTTGTTACTTCATGATTTGTTATTATATTCTCGCTCCATGATTTATAAATTGTGAATATCACCCCTTATCGCTATCTCTTAAACCAAGTATGATATACTTGACTTTTGTATAAAATGAACCAACTTACACATGGGGGGGAAACATGCGGATATCGATATGTGTTCGTGTTTACAGTGGCATTAGGTATATTGTACAATCATGTTCCGGTCTAACCTGAGGGCCTCCAGGGGACCGAGGGGAGTGCTTGCTCCTATTCCTGAATACTGTCATGACAAAGGGCATACATAAGTCCCTCCTGATAGGCCTTGCGGCTGGTTCCGTCATCAAGCAACGGAACACCCTTGACCGTGGTCCCGGGCATGCACGGGACCCACTGTAAACATAGTTCGTCGATACAACCGCTGTTTCCAACAACAACCTTGTTTCACTAGGATATGGATCTATGTGCTCTGGGGACGCTGGGTCACATAGTTAGATATCACAGTAAGACAAGTAATAATAATAAGACGTCAACTGTAGATTTATTGTATTTAGGATTTTATCTCCTCATGCTTTTCATACTTGTTAGTTGATATTCCTTAACTATTTCATCTTTCCTTATTCATGTCCCTTAGCACTGGCTATAGTTTGTTTATTATTATATGTCTTGACTCCTTGGATTTGCACATTCAGATTCTGAAGCTTGGAACGAAGTGGAACCATCCACAGAGGACCAAGCTTACCTTAGTGAGCAGGCGGATTAGTTCCAGTCCCCTCGTGCCAGACTCCTCCTTTTTGACTCACGGGACCTCCATCCTACTCGTGAGCTTTTTTGTATACATATTGTATATTATTCTCTTGGACTTTGTTATGATGTAATACACATGTAATGTGTAATACTTTATAATATCCTGTGATAACTTTGTATGTGTATATCTTGAGTTGGCATATGTATGATTACTACGCTTTGTCGTACTCTGATCTTTGTTGTACTTTTATGCTTAGCGTATATACGTGGGGGCAATTTATGACCTACGTATATACGTCGCAGTGACGTCCCCGTATCCGTGGGATCGGGGCGTACATAACTCGTTATGCTTTCTTTACTTGCGGGCTGATATTCATGATACTACATAACTCTCTACCTACTCATATCTCTTATGCCACTCGGCAGTATCCTGATCATTTGTTTGGGAGGTCCTGACTCCCTGAATTTGTATGTTCAGGTTCTGAAGCGTGGTTTGAAGTGGAGCCCTCCACTGAAGAGAAAGCCTATTTCTTGGAACAAGCTGATTTGCCTAGCTCCTTCCGTTTCTGAATCCTTCTGCTAGCTCGGGGATCTTCTTCTCAGCCCGTGAGCACCTTTTGTTGTACAAATTGTAATTTTTACTTTTGTATCTGGCTGTGATATAATGTACATGTATCAGTATATCACGCTCTGTGATGACTTTGTAATCCTTATGTTGGAATGTATATTGCCACGTGCTTCCGTACTCTTTTACTTTCATGTATTGTTGCTTAGCGTATATACGTGAGGGTACTTCCGACCTGCGTATGTGCGTCGCCAGTAACGTCTCCGTACCCTCCAGAATCGGGGCGTCACAAAGTGTCTTCAGAGTCGGATCATAATAGAAACGGAGAGACCTTTGTCTGTGTAGGCTGTCTAAAAATCACTAAAAGACAAGCCATTAAAAAGCAGAGTTTCAAGTTCTAGACGCGTAGGCTCGACACCCGCGTCTCAACATCAAGGCGCGTGGGCTCGACACCCGCGTCTCAACATCAAGGCGCGTTGGCTCGACACCGCGTCTCAACATCAAGGCGCGTGGGCTCGACACTCGCGTCTCAACATCAAGGCGCGTGGGCTCGACACCCGCGTCTCAACATCAAGGCGCGTGGGCTCGACACCCGCGTCTCAACATCAAGGCGCGTGGGCTCGACACCCGCGTCTCAGTTGTAACGGCCCTGGTTATGGGGTCAATCACGGCCCTGGTTATGGGGCCAGTCATGGCCACATAACGGGAAAAGTTGCCCCTCATTGTGGAGCGTTTTTAGGGGGCACGTTCACCCTTGAACCTCTATAAATAGCTCCGTCTCTATGAGCACAGGGAGGAGAGGACGACAGGACAGACGGACGAACACACAGACAGACAGAGAGAGACAAAAGGAGAAGAGAGAAGCAAGAGAGAGTTCAACTCTTCAGCAAGCTTGCTACGTACAAGTTGCTCTTTGCCTACCTTCTCTTTGAGAGTTTTGGTAGACAGAGCTGTGTTACTCCTTCTACCAGCCAAAGAGAAGATACCTGACGATCCCGATGGTCATCCGGTCAACGGAGAACAAGATTCACTCTCCACCGCCACACAAAGAACCCAGCCTTAAACAAAGGGGGGATTCAAGATTCAACATCCTCCCTCCCTTGTAACTGGAAGGAAAACAGTTTTGTTGTAATTTTTCATCTGATTCAAGGAAATTTTACAGCGAACCCTTTTTGTTCTTTTTCCGGCGCGTACAAGAGATGGCGACTCCGCTGGGGACTACATTGTCACTGATGAGCAAGTCGTGGCGCAAGATGACGTCCACCTTAAGGGAAGATGGTCGAATCGCTCGTTGTCGAGTTCGACCAGGAGAAGTACGAAGAGTTTCTCTCTTCCGGCTCCAAGAGCCCAAGGACCCGCGTCTGCCGCATGGTCTCGACGGGGAATGGCCCCGAAGCTCGATCTGAGGCTCTCTCGGGCGCCGCTACTGCCAACTGTGCCAAGCAGGATGCACGCGCCAACGCCTCTCAGGGGGCCCGCGTGGTCTCAGGCACAACTGCCGTTGCGACCAACCGCGTCGCGCAGAACACACGCGTCAGCGTCTCTCAGGAGACCCGCGTGGTCAAAATCTCTGGTGTTCAGCAGCAGGTCGTCGTTGGTCTCTCTCCACCTCCACGACGCAACCGAAATGCTGAGCGTCGTCAGAGGAGGCGTGCGCGTCAGCTACAAGTTGGAACCTCTGGTTGTCCGACTGAGGCTGGACGCGACGTACAATCTGGCGCCTTGCCCGCGCCACGTCCAGCACGTGAAGTCCGCTTTTGGCGGCCCAAACGCGAGACTCCTCAAGGTAGGTCCTCTGAAGACCAACTCACCAAACGCCAAGGTGAAGCCTCTGCGCCTCGTCAAGCGCAAGAGGCACGCGCCCATAGGCGTAGGGCCCAGCAGCCCATCCTCTCTCAAACGTCTCTGCCCCGACGCACCAAGCAGCAATGCGAGAATCGCGTCTTGTCTCAACAGAGACGCCAGACGCGCGCCTTACAGCCGCGGCGCGAAAGTCGCGTCTCTGAAACCCGCGTCCAGGCTGTACATCACATGGATGCCTCCTGTCTTCGACGTTGCGAGGCTAGTCTCTTCGATCCCCCTCCCGTGGATTTGAGGGATTACTTGACGAAGAAAATAAGTGCCAATCAGGTCGCTTCATCATGTTGCTGCCAACGGCTCATCCATATGCTTTCTGAGTGCCGTTGCGGATCAGGTGTGAACCTGCAGTCTTTAGTTAGACAGCTGACCCTGATTCCCCTGTCAGCCAAAAGAAGGCGCTCCCACAGAAGGAGAACCTTCTCTGACATTGAGTACCCGGAGCTCACTGCGAATATGACGAGCAGGAGCAAGGGAAAACAACCTGCAGTCAGCTCGGATGAGTCTGACTCTGAACCGAAAGGGTTGTATCAACACACTCGCACCCGGACTGGGGCTATTCCCCCGATTGATTATAATGCCTTAGCCATGGCATTAAAGTGAATGATTCTCACTCCGCCGTAGCAGAATCACGGGCTTCAAACTCTTCCGTTGAGAAGGAGGCCTCCGCCTACATGATAGGCACTCCTGAGGAAATGGCTAGACGTTTAGAACAAATCCAGAAGGCACAAATGGATATGATTCTTTCTCAGCAGGAATCTATCGACTCCCTCAAGCAGATGCTTGCACAGTTGCTCGAAGACAGGAGAAAATCTCCCCCTAGAAAGTCTAAAGGCAAGAAAAAAGGGGAAGAAAGCTCGTCTTCTGTGCACCCTGATGGAGAGAAGCCCACCTCAGCCTCGTCCAAATCCTCGTCGCAGGAAAAGGACGACCAAGACCGGGAAAGGTTCATTCTAAAAGAATGAATCAGCTGGAGCAACGTCTTGAGGCCCTCACCAACCGTAAAGGCCTCCAGGAAGCGGGAGTGGTCCGGCCTTATCCGGCCGAGTGGGACTTGGTTCCATACCCGCCCAAGTTTAAGGCTCCAACCCTCCAAGCGTTTGATGGAAAGGTTCTCCAAACCAACACATCTACTACTTCAAGTCCCAAACTGGGAATGTGGTAGATAATGATGCCATCCTGGCGCGTCTATTCATCGGCACCCTAAAGGGGCTGGCCTTTGAATGGTTTATGAAGCTCCCAGAAGGTTCTATCAAGAACTGGGGCGATTTGGAGAAGCTTTTCTTAACGCGCTTCTTCGAGGATGACTTGGAAGTCACTATGCCCACCATTTTGGCTACTAAACAGCGAAAGGGAGAGTCCGTCAAGCCTTTCGTGGAAAGATTTCGGAACGTGGCACTCCGGTGTCCAAGCGGCATGACCCAGGTCACTCTGGTGGAAACATGCCGCCAAATCTCCAAACCTCTCTCCTTGCTCAAATAGGAGTTGCTGAAAGCCGCACCTGGAAGCAATTAGTCCAACAAGGTGAACAGGCTGAGGAGATTGTTGCCCGCGTCAGAGCGGAGGAAGGTAAGCCCAGGCCGGAAAGGTCGACAAGGCGTGTGCCAGAAACATCCCTCCAAACAAAGCGGAAGGATAATTTGACAACGGAGAGTAAATCTCCGCCAAACCTCAATCAGGCAAGGCGAGTGGCTCTTCAAGCCAGCCACATGCCAACAAGCAATATTCCTTCAAGGAGGAACATGTCGATTCACTCTTTAAATTGCTTAACAAGAGCAATCGACTAAAGCTCCCTGAAGCTAGGCGCCCCGAGGACGTCGGCAAGACCGACAATCCCACCTATTGCTTGTACCACAGGATGCTGGGGCACCCTACCAAAAGCTGCTACGTCTTCAAGGACATCCTTCAAGCTCTGATTGACACTGAGGTATTAAAACTCCGACCAGAGCAGAAGAAGGTGACGGCTAACGTGACGTCAGTTCTCCAGTTCGGAAGACAACCCCCAACGCCTGCGGGGGTGGTCCCTGTTCCAAAAGGAGAGCTAAGAATGGTCAATGTAGACCCTCATCAGCAGCAAGAGAAAGGCTTGGTACCCGTCCCTACACCTCAAGGGGAAATCATGTGGGTCCACCCTGACCTTGTCAATGAACAACAATGGATTACTGTGACCAACAGGAAATCTAAAGGCAAGGCAAAGGCTTCATCCTGCAATGTGGTGTGTGCCTCCTCTCGAGAAGCCGAGACTGATGTTCCCTCGTTAACCGACTCAGAGGAGGAAACAATAGTCTTGGCCGCAGAGCCCAACCAACCGATGGCGGGAACCCGTTCGGGACAGCCGTACTTGAAGCAGTATGGTGAGATGGCGGTAGTCCCTCCGCAGCCAGCTGTAGAGCCAACCAAGCCCTCCACAAAACAACTTGTGGAGAAACAGAAAGAAACTCGGTTTTCTCGAGTTCTTTCGAAAGGTGTAGCGGAAGGATCCGCGACACCTTACCACTTGATGTCCTGGCTCAACTAGCCAACATCCCGGCACGCATTACCTTGTATGAACTTCTTAGACTATCAAAGTCGACCAGAGAAGCTCTACAAGAAGCTCTGAAAAATGCTGAGGTCTTCATGACCCAGGTGCCGAAGGAGGAAGATGTAGAGGATGCCTCCACACCTCCCCAAATGCTCCCTGCATTATCTTCACAGCAGATGATATGCAGGTTAAAGGGAAGCATGATCGACCCCTGTACTTCACAGGGTATAATGGATCGTCTGAGGTGAACCGCATTCAGGTAGATCCAGGGTCCGCGTTGAGCATCATGCCTCGCCGGGTCATGCAACATCTGGGCATCCCCACCTATCGTCTGAGCCCTACCCAGACAACCATTTACGGGTTTTAATGCCAATGGCACCCGTTCGATGGGGAAGATCAAACTCAAATGCCAGATTGGAAGCCTCAAGTCGGAAGTGACATGCTACGTCATCGATGCTGACACTTCCTACAACCTACTGTTGGGACGACCATGGATTCACCGTAACTCCATCGTTCCCTCCACTCTCCACCAAGTCATGAAATATATTGACGGGAGTGGAAAGATTCAAACGTTGATCGCCGAAAGGTATCCGTTTAAAGGGGTCAAAAATTATTTCACGGATTCCCTCCTATATCAGGAACCTGTGGAGACAAATGAAACCCCGCAACCAGAGGACAGACTCTGGTAATGAGGCTGACACTGAGCCTGAAAAGAAGAGTGCCTGTGGGAGTTAGAACCACTTGTAAAGAGCATTGATAAGCTCGATGTTGATAATACCACCGACGATGTAGGCGGTTGGTACATTAATGAAGAATTAGATTTAGCGTATTTTTCTGCGTGTGCTTCTGATTCAATACCGTCAGATACTAGCACTGACGTAGATGATGACCTTTGGTCGGCAATGGATGCTTTGACATCGTTGCATGTACCAGTGAAATCATCCTTCGGGACATACCAAGATAATGGTAATGCGCAGGAATCTATATTTATGGTTCCAGCCAGACGGAAAGGCCAAAAACCAATTCTTTTTGGGCGAATCTCATCTGAACCAACGCCCCACGAAGAATCGGAAGGCGAGGAGGAATCCCTCAGTTCGGTCATTATGAACCAAAAGCGCTCAAAATAATGAAGTGCATGGGGTACGATCTAACCACAGACCCGGGTTGAACTTCGGCAAAGGAAAGAGAACGCTACTTCGATCCTTTGTGCCGAAAGGGAAGGCCCCGATTATTATCATCGGACGCGCCAGGGGGGGCTATGTATCGACTCCGATCCCATCAGCCTCTGATTCTGGAGGGCCATCAGGTCATAATTACTCTTCAGGCACGTCATCATGTGAGTCGGATGTCAGTGTCGGCAACATCTTCAGAGAACTTTCAGTGAACATGGTTTCAACAAGCCACCTGGAAGACGGAGATGAAGAAATGATCCAATCTGATATAGATCCTTGGATCAAAATTTGAATACTCTTGGGATACCCGCTTTGAACAGCGCGAGCCACCCACAGAAGACAAGGTTGTTCAAGTCAATCAGGAGATGAGGCCAATCCTAAGCCCATCTTCATAAGTGACGGCCTGTCACCTTTGGAGAAGAAGGATCTAATATCTCTTGTACAAGAGTATATAGACGTCTTCGCCTGGAATTACGAGGACATGCCTGGACTTGATCCTCAAGTGGTTATGCACCGCCTCAACATCAATCCGAACGCAAAACCTGTCAAACAACAGCAGCGACGGTTCCGTCCAGAAATAATGGAGGCAGTTCATTCAGAAGTCAGAAAAATTATTGATTCTGGCTTCATCAGGGAAGAACAACATCCCGACTGGGTAGCCAACATTGTCCCAGTTGCCAAGAAGAACGGGAAGATCCGGATCTGCATCGACTTCCGTGATCTAAACGAGGCTTGCCCCAAAGACGAATTCCCACTGCCAATCACAGATGTCATGATTGACAATACTTGTGGATTCGAACGAATGTCCTTCATGGATGGATTCTCAGGATACAATCAAATTAAAATGTATCCTGATGACGAAAAGCATATCTCCTTCAGGACACCTCTAGGGGTATATTGCTACACCGTCATGCCCTTCGGACTGAAGAATGCAGGGCAACATATCAAAGGGCCATGAATGCCATTTTCTGCCAGCAAATAAGCAAAACGGTGGAATGTTATGTTGATGATATTGCGGTGAAAAGTCGCGCTAAGGGTGATCACATAACTGACCTGAAGATGGTCTTTGATATCATGTGGGCTCATCAGTTGAAGATGAACCCAACTAAATCCTTCCTGGGGGTGGCTAGTGGCAAATTCCTAGGATTTGTTGTAACCTCCATAGGAATTCATCTGGACCCGGAAAAGGTTCGCGCTATCCAGGAGATGCGACCCCCGAGAAACCTCAAGGAACTCAGAGGATTGCAAGGACGATTGGCGTACATCCGTAAGTTCATCTCAAACCTCTCCTGTAACGCCCCGATTCCACGGATACGGGGACGTCACTGCGACGTATATACGTAGGTCAGGAAATGCCCCCACGTATATACGCTAAGCATAAAGTACAAGCAAGGAATCAGAGTACAACACAAAGCGTGGTATTCATTCATATGCCAACTTAAAAGTACAAATACAAAGTCATCACAGTATATGATAAACTATTACACATCACATGTGTCTTTTATCACAACCAAGTCCAAAAGAACAATATACAATATAAACACAAAATGCTCACGAGTAGGATGAAGATCCCGTGAGTCAAAAGAGAAGTCTGGCACGAAGGACTGGAACTAGTCTGCCTACTCACCAAGAAACGCTTGATCTCCTGTGGACTGTTCCACTTCGATCCAAGCTTCTAAACCTGAACATACAAATCCAAGGGAGTCAGGACCTCCCAACAATGAACAGGCTACAGCCAAATGGCTAAGAGACAAGAGTAGGAAGGTTAGAACACAAGTATAGCCAGTGTGAACAAGTAAAACATAATATCCTTAAAACAGGAAATCCAGGGTAAAGTTGATTACGAGCAAGATTGATTGTATACACTTAGGTCACGGTCCCATGAGACTAGTACATCGAAGGAATAATCCAAACAAGGAAACCCTCATCTATATACCGTTATCTCATGCCACCGAAATCCAAGCGTATAGAATCAGAGTTGCAAATCATACGATAGTCATAACAGGAATACACGACAAGAATAACAGGAGTCTATAACAGGAGTCCATAACAGGTATCAAAACAGGAATCATAACAGTAATCATAACTGGAGTCCGATACAGGTGTCATAACAGGAATATCAAGAGTATAAATTATTATTATTCGTCTAACCTATATATCTAGGTATGTGTCTCGGTATATATCCCAATGCACATACATCCATATATAAGCAAGTCGAGGTTTGTTACCGGAAGTAGATGAAGAACTGATAGAGCTTCTTATAGTAGTTTTCATACACCTGGAACCAGTTTGGAGGCCCAAAGTCCCCCTAACACTAATCTCCTGTGGGCCCTAAGTCCCACTAACACTACCGCCAATATTCATTCCCATACTATAAGCAAGGTGTCATTCCGGCATTCATCACTTCCTCCCATTCCCCATACAAGTTGTCCTTTTTATAGTTTATTAACATAATTATCAGATTAAGGGAATGAGCAGATCATAACTGGAATACATAACTGGAATACAGGTACTACATTCCCTTAACTGTGATAATTAAACAATGTCAAGTGTATCATACCTTGTTTTAATAGATAGCATGACAAGAGGTTGAGAGTACTAATTAACAAGTCATAAAGTATAATATACAAACATATGAACCAAGCATAAGATCCAAATATAAGAAAGTAATTAACTATGACAAACAGCCAAAGTTAGTCGACTAGGGTCAAGGGAGTAGTCGACTAATAGAGGGATTAGTCGACTAACAGTCTGGTATAGTCGACTAAAACTGTGCACCAGAGAGTTGGGTTTTCTGATTCAGGAAAAGTTAGTCGACTAGGGTCAAAAGGGTAGTCGACTAACAGATATGTCAAGTCGACTAACAGTTATGTTAAGTCGACTAAATCTGAGTTACAGAAAGTTGGATTTTGATTCAGGAAACATTAGTCGACTAGGGTAGAAAGTATAGTCGACTAGTAATCTATAGTCGACTGGTAAATTAACATAGTCGACTAAAACTGTGCTCCAGAAAAGATTACGTTTCAAACTAAGGGTTTCAAGTCGACTAGCTCCTAGGTCAAGTCGACTAATCGTGGTCTGAAAACAGATTACAGAACTGAATTTGATGGTTGTTCTTGATGGTTAAAAATATGATTTTGAAGACACAAATGTACAAGATATGGAAGCATAAACATACTAAGAATTGTATGAGTCTTGGTGAGTAAAAATACTCACTTCGAATGGTTTAAGTGAAGCTTTACGAGTTCGGAAAGGTCGTGGTCGACGAATTTGATCCACGGCGATATAGTTGATGAAGAAAGACACGATTCCCAAATCCGAAGTTGTTGGTTGAAGTGGAGATGGAAACCTTGGTGATGCTTTGAGAGTTGGTGGTTAAAGTTGAGATGAAGGAGGATTGGTGTGAAGGCAATTCTTTTGTTGAAGTGGAGAAAAAGAGAGAAAAATGAAAGGAATGATTTATATAGGATTTAGATTTTGTGAAGGAGGTGTAATTAATGTAGATGAGAGGGGGCTTTTGCAAATAGGAGGGGTGAGGTGTCTCTCTTTTGGCCACTTGGCCGGCCATGGAAGAGAGAGAGAAAGGGGGGCATTAATGGTGGAGGTTGGTGGAAGTGTGTGGAGAGGAAAAATTGGAATTTTGGAATTGTTGGAATTTTTGTGGA
Source organism: Agave tequilana (assembly GCA_038442645.1). Classification (NCBI taxonomy): domain Eukaryota; kingdom Viridiplantae; phylum Streptophyta; class Magnoliopsida; order Asparagales; family Asparagaceae; genus Agave; species Agave tequilana. The sequence goes on from JAVJIF010018627.1 coordinate 18,956, forward strand.
TTGTGGAGGAAGGAAAGAATAAGGAAAAAGGAAAAAGGAAAAGGAATTATAAAGGAGAGATATTTTCTCTTGGACTCAAATGAAACTGTTGAAAATACTGATTTCCGGGTTTAAGTCGGGGATGCGGAAAACATTTCGGAAAATACCGAAATCGTCCGAAATTCAAGTGTCTCGGAACGACTCGTAAAATTTACCAAAAATCAAGAATAATATACTAAGTCTCATGGTGAAATCCTTTTTAAGAAATACTTTATAGTTTTAAAACTAAAAATCCCGGAATCAATTAGCTACCGACTCTGGTGGTATTTTCATAAAATCATAAAATTCCCAGAAAAAGTATTTAGGTAAGAAATGTAATTCTAAGAGAAAATGTCTAAAGACTCTTCTAGAAATTCCAAGCTGTTTGCAATTAAAAACCGGGAATCGGTCAGCGACACTGGTCGATACCGGTTTAGAAGAAATTCCTTTTAATTCAAGAAAAATTCCAGAAAATCATATAAAATCTAGAATATTGGAAAACGATATTTAAAATTAAAATAGTTCAAATACAGAAGATAAATCGAAAAATACGATCGAAAAACTTAATACGCAACTAAGTACGTATTCCGGGAACGGGGTATTACATCTCCGGAAGATGCCAACCCTTCACTAAGCTAATGAAGAAGGGTGTCTCGTTCATTTGGGACGACGCTTGTCAACAAGCATTTGAGGAAATAAAGCAATACCTCACCCAACCACCAGTCCTTGCAGCTCCGATATCCGAAAAAGCCGTTCCTGGTGTACGTTCGAGCAATGGATCATTCTTTGGGAGCTTTACTAACTCAGAATGATGATCAAGGATGAGAACAAGTAATCTACTATCTGAGTAGAACAATGATCGGAGCCGAACACCGGTACAACCCGATCGAGAAGGAAGTTTGGCACTGGTGTTCGCCATTCAGAAAATGCGACACTACCTGGCGGGCCAAACCATAAATGTCATATCAAAAGTTAACCCCTTGAGGTTACTCATGACAAAACCTTCATCGCTAAATGGCCGACTGGCAAAATGGGCCATATTGTTATCTCAATATGAAATGCACTTTTTACCACAGAAGGCCATTAAAGGACAAGCGGTGGCGGATTTCCTGGCTGAGCATCCAGATCCGAGGGCAACCAAACTTTACGACGATCTCCCAGATGAGGTCGCTGAAGCCTGCCTAACTCAGACATCGTTCGAAAGTCAAGTGTGGCAACTCTTCTTTGACGGTGCATCCAGAACAAGCCCAAAAGGACACATCATAGCAGGGGTAGGAGTGTACTCATCTCGCCACAGAACTATGTGATTCCTTGAGCTGTCTCGCTAACTGAGCCTTGCTCCAATAATGTAGCAGAATACAACGCTCTTTTGATTGGGATGCAGCTCGCCGATGAGATTGGCGTTAAAAATCTCGAGGCATACGCGACTCTAAACTCATCGTCAGCCAAGTTCGCGGGGAGTACGAAGTCAGACATGAGGACCTAGTACCCTACTACAACGCAACTATCCACATGGCCGAGAGGTTTACAAACTTCTACATCGATCATGTACCGCGCAGGCAAAATGCGCACGTGGATGCACTCGCATCCCTCGCGGCCTCCTTAGCTCTTCCAGCTGGAGCAATGGAGAAAGTATTCGTCTACAGCCACGACCTGTATTGTCCGAGAACTGCCCTCGAAGACTACCAGGAGTCAAAGGGAGAGTATCAAGGCAAAGAAGCGCTGGAATTGTCAACCGGACCAGAGCTTAAAGACTGGCGATTCCCTACATCGACTATGTTTTGTATGGCATCCTGCCTGAGGACGCCAAGGAAGCGGCTGCCATTCGAAGGAAAGCCCCTAAATTTTACTACAATGCGATTACACGAACATTGTATCGTCGATCGCATGACGGGGTCTTGCTCCGGTGCCTCTCACCAAAGGAGGCCCCAAGAGGTATTGAAAGAAGCCCACGATGGTATGTGTGGAGCCCATCAACCTGGCCCAAAACTGGCACATCGACTCCAAAGATTGGGTTACTACTGGCCCAAGATGATTGTCGATGCCATCACTTATGCCAAAAGATGTCACGCCTGCCAATTGCACGGCGATTTCATCCATCAAGCACCAGGGTACCTCCACTCCACGACCTCTACCTGGCCATTTGAAATGTGGGGGATGGATGTGGTTGGTCCTATCAGCCCACCATCATCAAAGGGACATCGGTTTGTTTGGCATAACCGATTACTTCTCTAAATGGGCCGAAGCTATTCCTCTGAGGGAGGTAAAATCGTCTAACGTGATCAAGTTCGTGAAACATCACGTTATTTACCGTTTCGGTGTACCTCGGCGAATTGTCCATGACAATGGACCCCAATAATCAGCCAGGCTTTCCAAAGATTCTGCGCTAAGTTCAGAATCCAGAGTGTGTCCTCAACGGCATACTACCCTGCCGCTAATGGCCTCGCAGAAGCTTTCAACAAGACCATTGGCAAGCTTCTCAAGAAGTTCGTCTCGAAAAGTCAACGAGACTGGGACGATAAGCTAGGTGAATGCTTATGGGCCTACTGCACAACTGTACGAACCCCAACTAAAGCCACACCATTTTCTTTGGTATATGGATGTGAAGCTGTACTTCCACTGGAAATCTAAATTCCATCTCTACGCATCGCCTTGACAGCGGAGATGACAACCGAGGAGAAGCATCGACAGCGACTCCAGGAATTGGAGGCCTTAGACGATAAGCGTTTGCAGGCCCAACAACAAATTGAGCTTTACCAAGCTCGAATTACCAAAGCCTTCAACAAGAAAGTTAAGGTGCGGACTTTCAGAAAGGCGATCTTGTCTTAGCCGTCAAAAGACCCATGGTGATGACGCACAAGACAAAAGGAAATTTCAACCCAAATGGGAAGGACCGTTTGTGGTAGAGTCAGTCTACTCGAATGGATCATATCGCCTCATAACCTCAAATGGCGATACACTCATGATGCCTATCAATGGCAGGTTCTTGAAGAAATACTATCCTTAAATGGTATTCTTCCGCTGATCAAGTTAAAAGTACACCTCTGATCAAACATTCGACGCCTCCGACGGCTAAGGATAGAGGAAAAATGTTGGTTTTTAAGCCCAACATAAGTCCTCGACAACTCATCATGCTGAGGGGAATAGCATGGCTAGCCGAACTCAAACGGTAGTTGGTAAAGGCATATCAAACCCGTTGACAGCTGAGGATTTGCTAAAAATCCTAAGGGACATGTTCCCCTTTGATCCGACGCCTCCGACGGCTAAGGATAGAAGAAAATGTTGGCTTTTAAGCCAACATAAGTCCTCGACAACTCATCATGCTGTAATACCCCGTTCCCGAAATACGTACTTAGTTGCGTATTCAGATTTTTCGATCGTATTTTTCGATTTGTTTCCTGTATTTATTTTTGTATTATGAATTCCTTATATGATTGTTTTGTCTTGGATTTGGATTCGTGGTCTTGGAGTCAGCCCTAGTCTGAACCGAAGGCCCGATCCTAGAGTATTCCTCGATTTAGACATTCTGATAATTAGAATTGACCGATTTTAGTTTTAAATATCATTTTCCAATATTATATATTTTCTATGATTTTCTAGATTTTTCCTGAATTAAAATGAAAATCTTCAAAACCGGTGTCGACCAGTGCCGCTGATCGATTCCAGGGTTTTTATTTCACAATCAGCTAGGAATTTCTAGAAGGTCCTTTAGGCATTATTCCTTAGAATCATATTTTCTATCTACAAACTTTTTCTGAGGATTTTATGAATTTATGAAAATTCCATCGGAGTCGGTAGGTAACTGATTCGGGATTTTTAGCTTTAAAACTATAAAGTATTTCTTAAAACGGATTTCACTATAATACTTAGTATTATATTCTTGATTTTTGGTAATTATTTCGGGTCGTTCCGAGATACTTGAATTTCGGACGATTCCTGTATTTTTCCCGAAAGATTTCCGCATCTGCAACTGAATCCCGGGAATCCGCCACTTTCATTATTTTTCATTTTCTCTTCCAAGAGAATAATTTCCCTTTTCCATTTTCTTTTCCTTTTCCTATTTTCTTTCTTTCCTTCCACCCTAAGTTTTCCCCAAACTTTTACAACTTCCAATTCCTTCTCTAATCTTCCAATTACTTCCACCAACTTCCTCATTAAATGCCCTCTTTTTCTCTCTCTTCCATGGCCGGCCAAGTGGCCAAGAGAGGGACACCTCACCTCCCCACTTTACAAAAATCCCCCTCTCTTCTATCTTATTTGCACCTCTTTCACAAATCCTGTAACGCCCCGATCCTGGCGGATACGGACACGTCACTGCGACGTATATACGTAGGTCAGAACTGCCCCACGTATATACGCTAAGCATAAAAGTACAATACAGAATCAGAGTATAACACAAAGCGTGGTATATTCATATGCCAACTAGAAAAGTACAAATACAAAGTTATACAAGTTATGATAACTGATACACTTTACAAGTGTTTTGTTTTTCACAACCAAGTCCAAAAGAATATATACAAGCTTTACACCAGGTGCTCACGTAAGAAATGGAGACGCGTGAGCCAAAATGAAGAGTACGACACGAGGGAACTAGAAGAGCTGGTCAGCCTGCTCACTGAAGTATGCCTGATCTTCCGTGGAAGGATCCACTTCGTTCCAGGTCTCGGATTCTGAATATGCAAATCCAAGGAATCAAGACATATAATAATAAACAAGCTATGGCCAAGTGGCTAAAGGACATGTAAGTAAGATAGAACAATAATAGATATCAAGCATAAAAGACAAGTCCTAATGCAAGAGATCTACAAGTAATGCCTTATTATTATTACTCGTCTTACTATGATATCTAGGTATGTATTTGAGTGTACATCCCACACACATACATCCATATCCTAGTAATACAAGGTTGTTATTGGAAATAGTGGTTGTATCGACGAACTATGTTTACAGTGGGTCCCGTGCTTGCCCGGGACCACGGTCAAGGGTATTCCGCTGCATGGAGACGGAAACAGCAGCGAGGCCTATCCATGAGGGACTTATGAATGCCCTTTATAATAATGAAGTAAGGAATAAGGGAGCCAGCTCTCCCCTCGGTCCCCTGGAGGCCCTCAGGTCAGACCGAAACATGATTGTACAATATACCTAAAGCCACTGTAAACACGAACACATATCGATATCCGCATGTTTCCCCCCGACCCATGTATAAGTTGGTCCATTTTATGCAAAAAGTCGAGTGTATCATGCTTGGTATAAGTGATGGCATGATAAAGTGGGGAGATACGTATCAATTAACAAGTTCTAACATGAAAATACATGATATCAAGTCATGAAGTATAAGTGGTGATGTTCACCAAGTAACATGTCATGTGGTAGCAATTATGAAACATAAACAAGATGAACATATCGCATATGTATCAATATAAGATCAAAATTTAAAACAGAAAAGGAAACAGAATTCTGGCCCAGGTTTAGCCTATCGGTCGACCTCCGGTCGACTGCCGGTCGACCGGGAATTGTGAAGGCGGTAGGGTGCCGGTCGACTGCCGGTCGACTGGCCAAAGTGCGTGAGCTCCAGGTTTGGTCGTTGACCACCGGTCGACTGCCGGTCGACCGGGGTCATAACTACCGGTCACCTGTCGGTCGATTGCCAGTCGACCGATACAGGGCCGTGAGCTCCAGATTTTCTAACTGTGCACGATTGTGCACATCGGTCGACCGCCCCCCTTGGGCCAGTCGACCGGAGTTCTGGAATAGGCTGTGGTCTGTTCTGAAAAATCAGATTTTGTAGTGATTGTTTTGGATGGATAAAAATATGATTTTTATGACATAAAATGACATGACCTATCAACACAAATATACTAGGAATATTACGAGTCTTGGTGAGTAAATATACTCACTTCGAACGGTCGATTGGAATTTCTACGAGTTCCGGAAGAGTTTGAAGTTGATGAAAAGCGTCGAAGTGATCCTCGACGATTTCGCGGACGAGTCCAAATCCCAAGTTGTAAGTCCTTGAGAAGGAAGAGAATACCTAGGGTTTGCTTTGGAGAAGGAGAGGGATTTTGTGAAGGTTGGTTTCTTGGTGAAGAGAAGAAAGAATTAAAGTGTAAGGGATTTTGTTTATATAGGATTTGATTTTTGTAAAGGGAATGCAAATAAAGAAATTGAGAGGGGTTTTGTAATACCCCGTTTCCAGAATACGTACCTTGTTGCGTATTCAGCTTTTCAGTCGTATTCTTCGTTTTACTTCCCGTATTAATCAATTTTAATTTCAAATATCATTTCCTAATATATTAGATTTTATATGATTTTCTGGAATTTTCTGGAATTAAAATGAATTTCTTCAAAACCGGTGTCGACCAGCGCCGCTGATCAATTTTCGGATTTTTATTTTTCAAACTATTAGGAATTTCTAAAAGATCCTTTAGACTTTATTGATTAGAATCATATTTCTTATCCAAAGCCTTTTTCTGAGAATTTTCTGATTTTATGAAATTCTTTCGGAGTCGGTATTTTATTGGTTCCGAGATTTTTAGCTTTAAAATTATAAGGTATTTCTTAAAAAGGATTTTACTATGAGTCTTCGTACATTATTATTGATTTTGGTGAAAATTGCAAGTCGTTCCGAGATACTCGAAATCAGGACGATTTCGGTATTTTCCGAAATGTTTTCCGTACTTTCGACTTTAACCCGGGAACCCGTGGTTTTAATATTATAATTTTTCGGGTTAGAGAAAATACCCTTTCATTTTATTTTTCCTTCCTTTTCCTTTTCTCTATTTTTCCTTTCCTTCTTTTCCTTCCAATAAAATTCTCAAAATATCTCTTCCAAAATATCTTCTCCTCCAAAATATCTAAAATCCCACCCACTTCCTCATTAATGCCCTCATTAACTCTTCATCCCCATGGCCGGCCACCATTGGTCAAGGGAGACACCTCACTCCCTCCCTTTTTCACAAAAACCCCTCTCAATTTCTTTATTTGCATTCCCTTTACAAAAATCAAATCCTATATAAATAAAATCCCTTACACTTTAATTCTTTCTTCTCTTCACCAAGAAACCAACCTTCACAAAATCCCTCTCCTTCTCCAAAGCAAACCCTAGGTATTCTCTTCCTTCTCAAGGACTTACAACTTGGGATTTGGACTCGTCCGCGAAACCGTCGAGGATTACTTCGACGCTTTTCTTCAACTTCAAACTCTTCCGGAACTCGTAGAAATTCCAATCGACCGTTCGAAGTGAGTATATTTACTCACCAAGACTCGTAATATTCCTAGTATATTTGTGTTGATAGATCATGTCATTTTATGTTATAAAAATCATATTTTTATCCATCCAAAACAATCACCACAAAATCTGATTTTTCAGAACAGACCACAGCCTATTTCAGAACTTCGGTCGACCGGCCCAAGGGGGGCAGTCGACCGATGTGCACAATCGTGCACAGTTAGAAAACCTGGAGCTCACGGCCCTGTATCGGTCGACCGGCAGTCGACCGACAGGTGACCGGTAGTTATGACCCCAGTCGACCGGCAGTCGACCGGTGGTCAACTGACCAAACCTGGAGCTCACGCACTTTGGCCAGTCGACCGGCAGTCAACCGGTACCCTACCGCCTTCACAATTCCCGGTCGACCGGCAGTCGACCGGAGGTCGACCGATAGGCTAAACCTGGGCCAGAATTCTGTTTCCTTTTCTGTTTTAAATTTTGATCTTACATTGATACACATGTGATATGTTAATCTTGTTTATGTTTCAAAATTGCTACCACACGACATGTTACTTGGTGGACATCACCACTTATACTTCATGACTTGATATCATGTATTTTCATGTTAGAACTTGTTAATTGATACGTATCTCCCCACTTTATCATGCCATCACCTATACCAAGCATGATACACTCGACTTTTTGCATAAAATGGACCAACTTATACATGGGTCGGGGGGAAACATGCGGATATCGATATGTGTTCGTGTTTACAGTGGCTTTAGGTATATTGTACAATCATGTTTCCGGTCTGACCTGAGGGCCTCCAGGGGACCGAGGGGAGAGCTGGCTCCCTTATTCCTTACTTCATTATTATAAAGGCATTCATAAGTCCCTCATGGATAGGCCTCGCGGCTGTTTCCGTCTCCATGCAGCGGAATACCATTGACCGTGGTCCCGGGCAAGCACGGGACCCACTGTAAACATAGTTCGTCGATACAACCGCTATTTCCAATAACAACCTTGTATTACTAGGATATGGATGTATGTGTGTGGGATGTACACTCAAATACATACCTAGATATCATAGTAAGACGAGTAATAATAATAAGGCATTACTTGTAGATCTCTTGCATTAGGACTTGTCTTTTATGCTTTATATCTATTACTGTTCTATCTTACTTATATGTCCTTTAGCCACTTGGCCATAGCTTGTTTATTATTATATGTCTTGATTCCTTGGATTTGCATATTCAGAGTCCGAGACCTGGAACGAAGTGGATCCTTCCACGGAAGATCAGGCATACTTCAGTGAGCAGGCTGACCAGCTCTTCTAGTTCCCTCGTGTCGTACTCTTCATTTTGGCTCACGCGTCTCCATTTCTTACGTGAGCACCTTGTGTAAAGCTTTGTATATATTCTTTTGGACTTGGTTGTGAAAACAAAACACTTGTAAAGTGTATCAGTTATCATAACTTGTATAACTTTGTATTTGTACTTTTCTAGTTGGCATATGAATATACCACGCTTTGTGTTATACTCTGATTCTGTGTTGTACTTTTATGCTTAGCGTATATACGTGGGGGCAGTTCTGACCTACGTATATACGTCGCAGTGACGTGTCCGTATCCGCCAGGATCAGGGCGTTACAGGTTGGTATCAGAGCCTAGGCTCTCAAACCTAAAGTACAATAAGTGGCAAATTCTAGTAATTTGCTTATGCCAATTACAATGTACAAAGTTATAGAGTCCTTCCTGATTCCTTCATTAATCAATTCCTTCGTATCCTAAACTCCTTTCAATTATTTCCAATTCCAGTTAGCATTCGTTATGGAGAGGCGATCGGGTCGTAACAACGTCGGGCAGGTCCCGAATGGACCCGTAGGTGGAGAGAATGCTGAGGTCCTGCAGATCATTCAGACTATGCTGGGGAACCAGCAACAGCAGAAGGACAATCAGCAGCAGCAGACCGAGCTCCTTAGGCAAGAGCTAGCAGCCCCGAAGGAACAGAAGCCGGGGAATGTCTCGGATTTCAGGAGATTGCAGCCTGCGATATTCACGGGGAGTGAGAAGCCACTGGAGGCGGAACAATGGTTGACGGACACGACTGACCTGCTGAACGCAGCCCGTGTCCCGCAGGAGAGCCAAGTCGAAGTCGCTAAGATCCAGCTGAAAGACATAGCGCGGACTTGGTGGCTTGCAGAGGAGGCCCGCTTGGAGAAGCCCGTTACTTGGGACGCCTTCTCCAAAAGTTTCTACCGCCGTTTCTTCCCTGCGACGGCGCAGAAAGAGATGGAGGAGCAATTCATCAGGCTCCAGCAGGGGATCAAGTCTGTGGACGAGTATGCCGCAGACTTCCTTAGACTCAGCCGTTTCGCTCCTTATATGGTGACAGATGAAGAGAAGCGAGCGAGCAGGTTTCAGCAGGGTCTTCAGATGAGGATTCAGATGTACCTGATGCCCCAGCAGCTGAAGACCTATGCAGATGTTCTCTCTATCGCTCGAGAAGTCGAGCGTGGGTTTGAGAAGACACAGGGGGATCAGATGAGACAGCAGGCTATGAAGAGGCCCTTTGTGCCAATGGGAAGAGGAGGCCCGTTCAGAGCAGCCAAGGTACAGATGAGGCAACCCTTTAGGCCAGCTCCTTACCAGCCAGGGCCTATCTGCAGCTTCTGTCTGAAACCTGGGCACACTCGAACAAATTGCCGTAGGGCGAATGGGTGGTGCCTGATATGTGGGTCAAGAGATCATCCGATAGAGGCTTGTCCCCATAGGAGAACGGGGATGGTTGGTCAAGCTATGCCGGCACTACCAGGACCGAGTGGACAGCGGGCAGTACCAGGGCCACTTGAGCAGAGAAGCCAGGGACCGGGGATGAGGAGAGCACCCCTTCCTCCACAGCATATGATTCGCCCAGTGCAGAGAGGAGGTAGGACAGCAGCCGGGCGTGGCAGAGGTCAGGCTTACAACCTGACAGAGGCAGAGGCTGAGGCTTCAGAGGAAGTGATTACAGGTAACATCAGAGTACACTCAAAGCCTGTTCTCGCTTTATTCGACTCTGGTGCATCCCATTGTTACATTTCAGATAAATTTGTGACTATACATTCTATTCCTGTTAGATTATTAGACCACAAATGGGAGATAAGTACAGGGAATGGGGTAGTCTTATCATCTAGAGTGTGTACTGATTGTCCAGTGGAACTATGTGACAAGGTCTTAGCCATAGATATGCTCGTGCTCGACACTAAAGGGTACGACGTGATCTTAGGCATGACTTGGCTTAGTCAGTACTACGCTGTGATTGATTGTAGGGAGAAGAAGATCAAGTTTAGAATTCCCCTTCAGCCTGAGTTTCAGTTTAGTGGAGAAGTGAAGACCACCAAGGGGAAGTCTCAGATTACTTCTTCGGAGGTTCAGAAGCAGAAGGTGCCGGTGTGGGATGAATTCCCGGAGGTGTTTGCTGAGATCACAGGACTGCCACCTGTCAGGATGATTGAGTTCTCCATCGAGACTATTCCAGGAGCAGCACCTATATCTAAGGCTCCGTACAGGATGGCACCGACGGAGTTGGAGATCCTGAAGAAGCAGCTGCAGGAGTATTCAGATAAGGGAGTGATTAGGCCAAGTACTTCACCGTGGGAGCTCCAGTACTGTTGGCGAACAAGAAGGATGGTAGTAAGAGACTTTGTATTGATTATAGGGAATTAAACAAAGTCACCATCAAAAACAGGTATCCCCTTCCCAGGATTGATGACTTGTTTGATCAGCTTCATGGAGCCCGTGTATTCTCCAAATTGGATTTACAGTCGGGTTACCACCAGCTGAGAGTGAAAAAGGAGGACATACCGAAGACGGCATTTAGGACCCGATATGGCCATTATGAGTTTCTCGTTATGCCTTTCGGAGTCACCAATGCCCCTGCAATATTTATGGACTTGATGAACCGAGTGTTCTCGCCCTTCTTGGATCAGTTTGTTGTTGTTTTCATCGACGACATCTTGATCTATTCAAAGAGCTACAAGGAGCATGCAGAACACTTGAGAATTGTGTTGCAGACACTCAGCAGGAACAGCTTCATGCCAAGAGGAGTAAGTGTGAATTCTGGCTGGACAGTATAGCATTCCTCGGACATGTGGTGTCAGCAGAAGGTATCTCAGTTGATCCGAGTAAGGTCCAGGCAGTAAGGGATTGGCCAGTTCCGAGGACGGTGACGGAGATAAAGAGTTTTCTTGGACTAGCTGGCTATTACAGACGCTTCGTCCAGGATTTCTCTCGGATTGCAGCTCCGTTAACCCAACTTACCCGGAAAGGAGTAAAGTACATTTGGACAAAGGAGTGTGATGCAGCCTTCGAGCAGTTGAAACAGAAGCTCATTTCGGCTCCCATCTTGAGAACTCCCTCAGGGAGAGGAGGAATGGTCATCTTTAGTGATGCTTCAGGTAAAGGCTTGGGATGTGTGCTTATGCAACATGATCATGTGATAGCATATGCATCCAGGCAGTTGAAACCTCATGAGAGGAATTACCCAACTCATGACTTGGAGTTGGCAGCAGTGATCTTTGCCTTGAAGATTTGGAGGCACTATCTTCTGGGAGATAGAGTGCTGATATATACAGATCACAAGAGCCTCAAGTATATCTTTTCTCAGAAAGAGCTGAACATGAGGCAGAGACGGTGGCTGGAGCTTATGGCTGATTTTGACATTGACTTGCAATACCACCCAGGCAAGGTCAATACAGTTCCTGATGCCCTGAGCAGAATGCCAGAGAACAGGGTACTTGTTCAGTTCACTCAGCAAAAGGAGTTGATCCAGGATTTTATCAGATTAGACTTGATGGTGGTTCGAGGAGCTGAGAAGACAGGACAGCTTATGACCTTGCAAATCCAGTCTTCATTGATAGAAGAGATCAAGGAAGCTCAGAAGGAGGACCCCAGACTTCAGACATTCAGAGATCAGGTAGAGGCTGGATTGAGGACGGATATCTGTATTCGTCCTGATGATGCCTTATACTTTGGAGATAGACTTTGTGTTCCCCAGGGGGAAGTGAGACAGAAGATTTTGGCTGAAGCCCACAGTTCGGTATATTCTATACATCCTGGGGGAAACAAGATGTACCAGGACCTGAAGAAACACTTTTGGTGGAATGCCATGAAGAGAGAGATAGCTCAGTTTGTGGCTAAGTGCTTGGTGTGCCAGCAGATAAAGATCGAGCATCAGAGATCAGCTGGACTTCTTCAACCTTTGCCAATACCCGAGTGGAAGTGGGAGCATATCACGATGGACTTTGTCACAGCATTACCTCGTAGTCCCAAAGGTAATAATGCTGTGTGGGTCATCATTGATCGCCTCACTAAGTCAGCCCATTTCATTCCATTCCGGGTAGGACAGACAACTGAGGTTTTGGCAGAGAAGTATATGAAAGAAGTAGTTCGTCTGCATGGAGTGCCAGTCAGTATTGTCTCAGACAGAGACACGAGGTTCAGATCTCATTTCTGGGAGAGTCTCCAAGAAAGTCTAGGCACTCGTCTGAAGTTCAGTACAGCTTATCATCCTCAGACAGACGGACAATCTGAGAGGACCATTCAGATCCTCGAAGATATGCTTAGAGCCTGCATGATTGAGTTCAGGGGTTCATGGGAAGACCATCTATACTTGGCTGAGTTTTCTTATAACAACAGTTACCAGGCAAGTATAATGATGGCACCTTTTGAGGCACTGTATGGGAGGAAGTGCAGGTCACCGATTTGTTGGGATGAAATCGGTGAGAGGAGCCTTTTGGGACCGGAGATGCTGATGCAGACTACAGAAAAGGTCAGAGTTATCAGAGAGCATCTCAGAGCAGCTCAGAGTAGGCAGAAGAGTTGGGCAGATTCTCAGAGGAGGCCATTGGAATTCGGAGTTGGAGATCATGTGTTCTTGAAGATTTCACCTACCAAGGGAGTAATCCGGTTCGGCACTCGTGGGAAACTAAGTCCGAGATATATCGGCCCATTCGAGATATTGGATCGAGTGGGAGATGTGTCTTATCGATTGGCATTGCCGCCATCGTTGGACGGAGTTCATAATGTTTTCCACGTGTCTCAGTTGAGGCGGTATGTGAAGGATGATAGCCATATCTTGGATCATTCCGAACTGGAGCTACAACCGGATTTATCATATCAGGAGCAGCCGATGGCCATATTGGATAGGAGTGTGAAGACACTGAAGAACAAGGCTATACCTTTAGTGTTGGTGTCTTGGAATCGGCATGTGCCGGGAGAAGCTACATGGGAACGAGAGGACGTTATCCGAGAGCGATATCCTCAACTCTTCACCACTTGGTAAGATTCTTTCCTTCTATTCTTCGTTATCTTTCGTCATATTCTTATCCATCTGTTCCTTTCCCTTGTTGCCTTTCACTTTACGAAATTTCGAGGACGAAATTTTTGTAAGGTGGATAGATTGTAATACCCCGTTTCCAGAATACGTACCTTGTTGCGTATTCAGCTTTTCAGTCGTATTCTTCGTTTTACTTCCCGTATTTAATCAATTTTAATTTCAAATATCATTTCCTAATATATTAGATTTTATATGATTTTCTGGAATTTTCTGGAATTAAAATGAATTTCTTCAAAACCGGTATCGACCAGCGCCGCTGATCAATTTTCGGATTTTTATTTTTCAAACTATTAGGAATTTCTAAAAGATCCTTTAGACTTTATTGATTAGAATCATATTTCTTATCCAAAGCCTTTTTCTGAGAATTTTCTGATTTTATGAAAATTCTTTCGGAGTCGGTATTTTATTGGTTCCGAGATTTTTAGCTTTAAAATTATAAGGTATTTCTTAAAAAGGATTTTACTATGAGTCTTCGTACATTATTATTGATTTTTGGTGAAAATTGCAAGTCGTTCCGAGATACTCAAAATCAGGACGATTTCGGTATTTTCCGAAATGTTTTCCGTACTTTCGACTTTAACCCGGGAACCCGTGGTTTTAATATTATAATTTTTCGGGTTAGAGAAAATACCCTTTCATTTTATTTTTCCTTCCTTTTCCTTTTCTCTATTTTTCCTTTCCTTCTTTTCCTTCCAATAAAATTCTCAAAATATCTCTTCCAAAATATCTTCTCCTCCAAAATATCTAAAATCCCACCCACTTCCTCATTAATGCCCTCATTAACTCTTCATCCCCATGGCCGGCCACCATTGGTCAAGGGAGACACCTCACTCCCTCCCTTTTTCACAAAAACCCTCTCAATTTCTTTATTTGCATTCCCTTTACAAAAATCAAATCCTATATAAACAAAATCCCTTACACTTTAATTCTTTCTTCTCTTCACCAAGAAACCAACCTTCACAAAATCCCTCTCCTTCTCCAAAGCAAACCCTAGGTATTCTCTTCCTTCTCAAGGACTTACAACTTGGGATTTGGACTCGTCCGCGAAACCGTCGAGGATTACTTCGACGCTTTTCTTCAACTTCAAACTCTTCCGGAACTCGTAGAAATTCCAATCGACCGTTCGAAGTGAGTATATTTACTCACCAAGACTCGTAATATTCCTAGTATATTTGTGTTGATAGATCATGTCATTTTATGTTATAAAAATCATATTTTTATCCATCCAAAACAATCACCACAAAATCTGATTTTTCAGAACAGACCACAGCCTATTTCAGAACTTCGGTCGACCGGCCCAAGGGGGGCAGTCGACCGATGTGCACAATCGTGCACAGTTAGAAAACCTGGAGCTCACGGCCCTGTATCGGTCGACCGGCAGTCGACCGACAGGTGACCGTAGTTATGACCCCAGTCGACCGGCAGTCGACCGGTGGTCAACTGACCAAACCTGGAGCTCACGCACTTTGGCCAGTCGACCGGCAGTCAACCGGTACCCTACCGCCTTCACAATTCCCGGTCGACCGGCAGTCGACCGGAGGTCGACCGATAGGCTAAACCTGGGCCAGAATTCTGTTTCCTTTTCTGTTTTAAATTTTGATCTTACATTGATACACATGTGATATGTTAATCTTGTTTATGTTTCAAAATTGCTACCACACGACATGTTACTTGGTGGACATCACCACTTATACTTCATGACTTGATATCATGTATTTTCATGTTAGAACTTGTTAATTGATACGTATCTCCCCACTTTATCATGCCATCACCTATACCAAGCATGATACACTCGACTTTTTGCATAAAATGGACCAACTTATACATGGGTCGGGGGGGAACATGCGGATATCGATATGTGTTCGTGTTTACAGTGGCTTTAGGTATATTGTACAATCATGTTTCCGGTCTGACCTGAGGGCCTCCAGGGGACCGAGGGGAGAGCTGGCTCCCTTATTCCTTACTTCATTATTATAAAGGCATTCATAAGTCCCTCATGGATAGGCCTCGCGGCTGTTTCCGTCTCCATGCAGCGGAATACCATTGACCGTGGTCCCGGGCAAGCACGGGACCCACTGTAAACATAGTTCGTCGATACAACCGCTATTTCCAATAACAACCTTGTATTACTAGGATATGGATGTATGTGTGTGGGATGTACACTCAAATACATACCTAGATATCATAGTAAGACGAGTAATAATAATAAGGCATTACTTGTAGATCTCTTGCATTAGGACTTGTCTTTTATGCTTTATATCTATTACTGTTCTATCTTACTTATATGTCCTTTAGCCACTTGGCCATAGCTTGTTTATTATTATATGTCTTGATTCCTTGGATTTGCATATTCAGAGTCCGAGACCTGGAACGAAGTGGATCCTTCCACGGAAGATCAGGCATACTTCAGTGAGCAGGCTGACCAGCTCTTCTAGTTCCCTCGTGTCGTACTCTTCATTTTGGCTCACGCGTCTCCATTTCTTACGTGAGCACCTTGTGTAAAGCTTTGTATATATTCTTTTGGACTTGGTTGTGAAAACAAAACACTTGTAAAGTGTATCAGTTATCATAACTTGTATAACTTTGTATTTGTACTTTTCTAGTTGGCATATGAATATACCACACTTTGTGTTATACTCTGATTCTGTGTTGTACTTTTATGCTTAGCGTATATACGTGGGGGCAGTTCTGACCTACGTATATACGTCGCAGTGACGTGTCCGTATCCGCCAGGATCGGGGCGTTACAGGTTTTTGTGAAAAAGGGAGGGAGTGAGGTGTCTCCCTTGACCAATGGTGGCCGGCCATGGGGATGAAGAGTTAATGAGGGCATTAATGAGGAAGTGGTGGGATTTTAGATATTTTGGAGGAGAAGATATTTTGGAAGAGATATTTAGAGAATTTTGTTGGAAGGAAAAGAAGGAAAGGAAAAATAGAGAAAAGGAAAAGGAAGGAAAAATAAAATGAAAGGGTATTTTCTCTAACCCGAAAAATTATAATATTAAAACCACGGGTTCCCGGGTTAAAGTCGAAAGTACGGAAAACATTTCGGAAAATACCGAAATCGTCCTGATTTCGAGTATCTCGGAACGACTTGCAATTTTCACCAAAAATCAATAATAATGTACGAAGACTCATAGTAAAATCCTTTTTAAGAAATACCTTATAATTTTAAAGCTAAAAATCTCGGAACCAATAAAATACCGACTCCGAAAGAATTTTCATAAAATCAGAAAATTCTCAGAAAAAGGCTTTGGATAAGAAATATGATTCTAATCAATAAAGTCTAAAGGATCTTTTAGAAATTCCTAATAGTTTGAAAAATAAAAATCCGAAAATTGATCAGCGGCGCTGGTCGACACCGGTTTTGAAGAAATTCATTTTAATTCCAGAAAATTCCAGAAAATCACATAAAATCTAATATATTAGGAAATGATATTTGAAATTAAAATTGATTAAATACGGGAAGTAAAACGAAGAATACGACTGAAAAGCTGAATACGCAACAAGGTACGTATTCTGGAAACGGGGTATTACAATCTATCCACCTTACAAAAATTTCGTCCTCGAAATTTCGTATAGTGAAAGGCAACAAGGGAAAGGAAACAGATGGATAAGAATATGACGGAAGATAACGAAGAATAGAAGGAAAGAATCTTACCAAGTGGTGAAGAGTTGAGGATATCGCTCTCGGATAACGTCCTCTCGTTCCCATGTAGCTTCTCCCGGCACATGCCGATTCCAAGACACCAACACTAAAGGTATAGCCTTGTTCTTCAGTGTCTTCACACTCCTATCCAATATGGCCATCGGCTGCTCCTGATATGATAAATCCGGTTGTAGCTCCAGTTCGGAATGATCCAAGATATGGCTATCATCCTTCACATACCGCCTCAACTGAGACACGTGGAAAACATTATGGACTCCGTCCAACGATGGCGGCAATGCCAATCGATAAGACACATCTCCCACTCGATCCAATATCTCGAATGGGCCGATATATCTCGGACTTAGTTTCCCACGAGTGCCGAACCGGATTACTCCCTTGGTAGGTGAAATCTTCAAGAACACATGATCTCCAACTCCGAATTCCAATGGCCTCCTCTGAGAATCTGCCCAACTTTTCTGCCTACTCTGAGCTGCTCTGAGATGCTCTCTGATAACTCTGACCTTTCTGTAGTCTGCATCAGCATCTCTGGTCCCAATAGGCTCCTCTCACCGATTTCATCCCAACAAATCGGTGACCTGCACTTCCTCCCATACAGTGCCTCAAAAGGTGCCATCTTTATACTTGCCTGGTAACTGTTGTTATAAGAAAACTCAGCCAAGTGTAGATGGTCTTCCCATGAACCCCTGAACTCAATCATGCAGGCTCTAAGCATATCTTCGAGGATCTGAATGGTCCTCTCAGATTGTCCGTCTGTCTGAGGATGATAAGCTGTACTGAACTTCAGACGAGTGCCTAGACTTTCTTGGAGACTCTCCCAGAAATGAGATCTGAACCTCGTGTCTCTGTCTGAGACAATACTGACTGGCACTCCATGCAGACGAACTACTTCCTTCATATACTTCTCTGCCAAAACCTCAGTTGTCTGTCCTACCCGGAATGGAATGAAATGGGCTGACTTAGTGAGGCGATCAATGATGACCACACAGCATTATTACCTTTGGGACTACGAGGTAATGCTGTGACAAAGTCCATCGTGATATGCTCCCACTTCCACTCGGGTATTGGCAAAGGTTGAAGAAGTCCAGCTGATCTCTGATGCTCGATCTTTATCTGCTGGCACACCAAGCACTTAGCCACAAACTGAGCTATCTCTCTCTTCATGGCATTCCACCAAAAGTGTTTCTTCAGGTCCTGGTACATCTTGTTTCCCCCAGGATGTATAGAATATGCCGAACTGTGGGCTTCAGCCAAAATCTTCTGTCTCACTTCCCCCTGGGGAACACAAAGTCTATCTCCAAAATATAAGGCATCATCAGGACGAATACAGATATCCGTCCTCAATCCAGCCTCTACCTGATCTCTGAATGTCTGAAGTCTGGGGTCCTCCTTCTGAGCTTCCTTGATCTCTTCTATCAATGAAGACTGGATTTGCAAGGTCATAAGCTGTCCTGTCTTCTCAGCTCCTCGAACCACCATCAAGTCTAATCTGATAAAATCCTGAATCAACTCCTTTTGCTGAGTGAACTGAACAAGTACCCTGTTCTCTGGCATTCTGCTCAGGGCATCAGGAACTGTATTGACCTTGCCTGGGTGGTATTGCAAGTCAATGTCATAATCAGCCATAAGCTCCAGCCACCGTCTCTGCCTCATGTTCAGCTCTTTCTGAGAAAAGATATACTTGAGGCTCTTGTGATCTGTATATATCAGCACTCTATCTCCCAGAAGATAGTGCCTCCAAATCTTCAAGGCAAAGATCACTGCTGCCAACTCCAAGTCATGAGTTGGGTAATTCCTCTCATGAGCTTTCAACTGCCTGGATGCATATGCTATCACATGATCATGTTGCATAAGCACACATCCCAGGCCTTTACCTGAAGCATCACTAAAAATGACCATTCCTCCTCTCCCTGAGGGAGTTCTCAAGATGGGAGCCGAAATGAGCTTCTGTTTCAACTGCTCGAAGGCTGCATCACACTCCTTTGTCCAAATGTACTTTACTCCTTTCCGGGTAAGTTGGGTTAACGGAGCTGCAATCCGAGAGAAATCCTGGACGAAGCGTCTGTAATAGCCAGCTAGTCCAAGAAAACTCTTTATCTCCGTCACCGTCCTCGGAACTGGCCAATCCCTTACTGCCTGGACCTTACTCGGATCAACTGAGATACCTTCTGCTGACACCACATGTCCGAGGAATGCTATACTGTCCAGCCAGAATTCACACTTACTCCTCTTGGCATGAAGCTGTTCCTGCTGAAGTGCCTGCAACACAATTCTCAAGTGTTCTGCATGCTCCTTGTAGCTCTTTGAATAGATCAAGATGTCGTCGATGAAAACAACAACAAATTGATCCAAGAAGGGCGAGAACACTCGGTTCATCAAGTCCATAAATATTGCAGGGGCATTGGTGACTCCGAAAGGCATAACGAGAAACTCATAATGGCCATATCGGGTCCTAAATGCCGTCTTCGGTATGTCCTCCTTCTTCACCCTCAGCTGGTGGTAACCCGACTGTAAATCCAATTTGGAGAATACACGGGCTCCATGAAGCTGATCAAACAAGTCATCAATCCTGGGAAGGGGATACCTGTTTTTGATGGTGACTTTGTTTAATTCCCTATAATCAATACAAAGTCTCTTACTACCATCCTTCTTGTTCGCCAACAGTACTGGAGCTCCCACGGTGAAGTACTTGGCCTAATCACTCCCTTATCTGAATACTCCTGCAGCTGCTTCTTCAGGATCTCCAACTCCGTCGGTGCCATCCTGTACGGAGCCTTAGATATAGGTGCTGCTCCTGGAATAGTCTCGATGGAGAACTCAATCATCCTGACAGGTGGCAGTCCTGTGATCTCAGCAAACACTTCCGGGAATTCATCCCACACCGGCACCTTCTGCTTCTGAACCTCCGAAGAAGTAATCTGAGACTTCCCCTTGGTGGTCTTCACTTCTCCACTAAACTGAAACTCAGGCTGAAGGGGAATTCTAAACTTGATCCTCTTCTCCCTACAATCAATCACAGCGTAGTACTGACTAAGCCAAGTCATGCCTAAGATCACGTCGTACCCTTTAGTGTCGAGCACGAGCATATCTATTGCTAAGACCTTGCCACATAGTTCCACTGGACAATCAGTACACACTCTAGATGATAAGACTACCCCATTCCCTGTACTTATCTCCCATTTGTGGTCTAATAATTTAACAGGAATAGAATGTATAGTCACAAATTTATCTGAAATGTAACAATGGGATGCACCAGAGTCGAATAAAGCGAGAACAGGCTTTGAGTGTACTCTGATGTTACCTGTAATCACTTCCTCCGAAGCCTCAGCCTCTGCCTCTGTCAGGTTGTAAGCCTGACCTCTGCCACGCCCGGCTGCTGTCCTACCTCCTCTCTGCACTGGGCGAATCATATGCTGTGGAGGAAGGGGTGCTCTCCTCATCCCCGGTCCCTGGCTTCTCTGCTCAAGTGGCCCTGGTACTGCCCGCTGTCCACTCGGTCCTGGTAGTGCCGGCATAGCTTGACCAACCATCCCCGTTCTCCTATGGGGACAAGCCTCTATCGGATGATCTCTTGACCCACATATCAGGCACCACCCATTCGCCCTACGGCAATTTGCTCGAGTGTGCCCAGGTTTCAGACAGAAGCTGCAGATAGGCCCTGGCTGGTAAGGAGCTGGCCTAAAGGGTTGCCTCATCTGTACCTTGGCTGCTCTGAACGGGCCTCCTCTTCCCATTGGCACAAAGGGCCTCTTCATAGCCTGCTGTCTCATCTGATCCCCCTGTGTCTTCTCAAACCCACGCTCGACTTCTCGAGCGATAGAGAGAACATCTGCATAGGTCTTCAGCTGCTGGGGCATCAGGTACATCTGAATCCTCATCTGAAGACCCTGCTGAAACCTGCTCGCTCGCTTCTCTTCATCTGTCACCATATAAGGAGCGAAACGGCTGAGTCTAAGGAAGTCTGCGGCATACTCGTCCACAGACTTGATCCCCTGCTGGAGCCTGATGAATTGCTCCTCCATCTCTTTCTGCGCCGTCGCAGGGAAGAAACGGCGGTAGAAACTTTTGGAGAAGGCGTCCCAAGTAACGGGCTTCTCCAAGCGGGCCTCCTCTGCAAGCCACCAAGTCCGCGCTATGTCTTTCAGCTGGATCTTAGCGACTTCAACTTGGCTCTCCTGCGGGACACGGGCTGCGTTCAGCAGGTCAGTCGTGTCCGTCAACCATTGTTCCGCCTCCAGTGGCTTCTCACTCCCCGTGAATATCGCAGGCTGCAATCTCCTGAAATCCGAGACATTCCCCGGCTTCTGTTCCTTCGGGGCTGCTAGCTCTTGCCTAAGGAGCTCGGTCTGCTGCTGCTGATTGTCCATCTGCTGTTGCTGGTTCCCCAGCATAGTCTGAATGATCTGCAGGACCTCAGCATTCTCTCCGCCTACGGGTCCATTCGGGACCTGCCCGACGTTGTTACGACCCGATCGCCTCTCCATAACGAATGCTAACTGGAATTGGAAATAATTGAAAGGAGTTTAGGATACGAAGGAATTGATTAATGAAGGAATCAGGAAGGACTCTATAACTTTGTACATTGTAATTGGCATAAGCAAATTACTAGAATTTGCCACTTATTGTACTTTAGGTTTGAGAGCCTAGGCTCTGATACCAACCTGTAACGCCCCGATCCTGGCGGATACGGACACGTCACTGCGACGTATATACGTAGGTCAGAACTGCCCCCACGTATATACGCTAAGCATAAAAGTACAATACAGAATCAGAGTATAACACAAAGCGTGGTATATTCATATGCCAACTAGAAAAGTACAAATACAAAGTTATACAAGTTATGATAACTGATACACTTTACAAGTGTTTTGTTTTTCACAACCAAGTCCAAAAGAATATATACAAAGCTTTACACCAGGTGCTCACGTAAGAAATGGAGACGCGTGAGCCAAAATGAAGAGTACGACACGAGGGAACTAGAAGAGCTGGTCAGCCTGCTCACTGAAGTATGCCTGATCTTCCGTGGAAGGATCCACTTCGTTCCAGGTCTCGGATTCTGAATATGCAAATCCAAGGAATCAAGACATATAATAATAAACAAGCTATGGCCAAGTGGCTAAAGGACATGTAAGTAAGATAGAACAATAATAGATATCAAGCATAAAAGACAAGTCCTAATGCAAGAGATCTACAAGTAATGCCTTATTATTATTACTCGTCTTACTATGATATCTAGGTATGTATTTGAGTGTACATCCCACACACATACATCCATATCCTAGTAATACAAGGTTGTTATTGGAAATAGCGGTTGTATCGACGAACTATGTTTACAGTGGGTCCCGTGCTTGCCCGGGACCACGGTCAAGGGTATTCCGCTGCATGGAGACGGAAACAGCCGCGAGGCCTATCCATGAGGGACTTATGAATGCCCTTTATAATAATGAAGTAAGGAATAAGGGAGCCAGCTCTCCCCTCGGTCCCCTGGAGGCCCTCAGGTCAGACCGGAAACATGATTGTACAATATACCTAAAGCCACTGTAAACACGAACACATATCGATATCCGCATGTTTCCCCCCGACCCATGTATAAGTTGGTCCATTTTATGCAAAAAGTCGAGTGTATCATGCTTGGTATAAGTGATGGCATGATAAAGTGGGGAGATACGTATCAATTAACAAGTTCTAACATGAAAATACATGATATCAAGTCATGAAGTATAAGTGGTGATGTTCACCAAGTAACATGTCATGTGGTAGCAATTATGAAACATAAACAAGATGAACATATCGCATATGTATCAATATAAGATCAAAATTTAAAACAGAAAAGGAAACAGAATTCTGGCCCAGGTTTAGCCTATCGGTCGACCTCCGGTCGACTGCCGGTCGACCGGGAATTGTGAAGGCGGTAGGGTGCCGGTCGACTGCCGGTCGACTGGCCAAAGTGCGTGAGCTCCAGGTTTGGTCGGTTGACCACCGGTCGACTGCCGGTCGACCGGGGTCATAACTACCGGTCACCTGTCGGTCGACTGCCAGTCGACCGATACAGGGCCGTGAGCTCCAGATTTTCTAACTGTGCACGATTGTGCACATCGGTCGACCGCCCCCCTTGGGCCAGTCGACCGGAGTTCTGGAATAGGCTGTGGTCTGTTCTGAAAAATCAGATTTTGTAGTGATTGTTTTGGATGGATAAAAATATGATTTTTATGACATAAAATGACATGACCTATCAACACAAATATACTAGGAATATTACGAGTCTTGGTGAGTAAATATACTCACTTCGAACGGTCGATTGGAATTTCTACGAGTTCCGGAAGAGTTTGAAGTTGATGAAAAGCGTCGAAGTGATCCTCGACGATTTCGCGGACGAGTCCAAATCCCAAGTTGTAAGTCCTTGAGAAGGAAGAGAATACCTAGGGTTTGCTTTGGAGAAGGAGAGGGATTTTGTGAAGGTTGGTTTCTTGGTGAAGAGAAGAAAGAATTAAAGTGTAAGGGATTTTGTTTATATAGGATTTGATTTTTGTAAAGGGAATGCAAATAAAGAAATTGAGAGGGGTTTTTGTGAAAAAGGGAGGGAGTGAGGTGTCTCCCTTGACCAATGGTGGCCGGCCATGGGGATGAAGAGTTAATGAGGGCATTAATGAGGAAGTGGGTGGGATTTTAGATATTTTGGAGGAGAAGATATTTTGGAAGAGATATTTAGAGAATTTTGTTGGAAGGAAAAGAAGGAAAGGAAAAATAGAGAAAAGGAAAAGGAAGGAAAAATAAAATGAAAGGGTATTTTCTCTAACCCGAAAAATTATAATATTAAAACCACGGGTTCCCGGGTTAAAGTCGAAAGTACGGAAAACATTTCGGAAAATACCGAAATCGTCCTGATTTCGAGTATCTCGGAACGACTTGCAATTTTCACCAAAAATCAATAATAATGTACGAAGACTCATAGTAAAATCCTTTTTAAGAAATACCTTATAATTTTAAAGCTAAAAATCTCGGAACCAATAAAATACCGACTCCGAAAGAATTTTCATAAAATCAGAAAATTCTCAGAAAAAGGCTTTGGATAAGAAATATGATTCTAATCAATAAAGTCTAAAGGATCTTTTAGAAATTCCTAATAGTTTGAAAAATAAAAATCCGAAAATTGATCAGCGGCGCTGGTCGACACCGGTTTTGAAGAAATTCATTTTAATTCCAGAAAATTCCAGAAAATCACATAAAATCTAATATATTAGGAAATGATATTTGAAATTAAAATTGATTAAATACGGGAAGTAAAACGAAGAATACGACTGAAAAGCTGAATACGCAACAAGGTACGTATTCTGGAAACGGGGTATTACAAATCCAAAATCCTATTTAAACCTTTCCTTTTCATTTCATTTCCTTTTTTCACTTCTCTTCACCAAAACCCTAACCTCCATCAACTCCTCTTCATCTCCTTCACCTCCACCACCTCCTCCGGCGCCTCCGGCCACCACGACTCCGGCGAGAGACCCCCGACCTCCGGCCACCACTTCTTCTCACCAACACCAACAACAAAACCTCCAACCTCCACTTCCTTCTTCATCATCAACTTCCATCACTACCACCATCAATCCATCACCTTGTACTCTTTTGGTGAGTAATTTTCATCACAAGACTTAGTCAATTCTTAGTATACACATGTATTCATATCTTGTACAATTATGTCTTCAATCCATGATTATTTGACCATCAAACAAAACCCTAGAAAATCTGTTCTGTTTGCTGTTTCCAGACGATTAGTCGACTTGACCTATAGATTAGTCGACTAGAAACCCTTAGTTGAAACGTAACCTTTTCTGGAAACACAGTTTTAGTCGACTAGACTAAATTACCAGTCGACTAGAGACCCTTAGTCGACTACACCCTTGACCCTAGTCGACTAGCTCCTCCTGTGAGAAAAACCCAACTCTCGGCTCCAGTCGACTTAAGCCCAACTATTAGTCGACTTAGAATCACTGTTAGTCGACTACTCATTTTATCCAGTCGACTAACTTTTCCCTGAATCAAAACCCAACTTTCTGTTACTCACTATTAGTCGACTTACGTATCTGTTAGTCGACTTGAGTCCACTATTAGTCGACTACTCATTTCATCCTAGTCGACTAACTTTTCCTGAAATAGAAACCCAACTCTCTGGAACCCAGTTTTAGTCGACTATACCAGACTGTTAGTCGACTAACCCCTTTATTAGTCGACTACTCTTTCCACCTAGTCGACTAACTTTGGCTGCCTGTTATAGTTGATTTCTTTCTTGAATATGAACCATATCCTTGAGTCTTATATTATATGTTGGTGTTGCATGACTTGTCACTTGACAAACATCATCTTCCCTTCTCTCTTTCTCTCTCCTCTTCACTCTACATATTTATATCAGGTTTGGTGGCGCGTCCCAACTTCCGTGGATTTCGGATCTTTCGGCGTTTCGGTGATTCAGGCGAGTGTTCTCACTCGCTACCCTCTTGCTTCTTATTTCATTGATTATGCAAATGTTCTCGCTCTAGCTTCCATGTATTTTATTTCATGTTCTATGCCTTTTACTGTTTTATACTATGCGTGGCCGACCCTTCGTGGTCGTTGTACTTTGGGTTACTTCTATGTTACCTTGCCATACCATTTCCTCAGACTAGTCAGTTTGCATGCTTGTATTTAACACATGTATATCACCTGACCATCTAGTGTGTTATCACCTGACCACCTGCCATGCTACTATTTGGCAAGACCCTTTAGTTATGCTACGACTTGCCCTGACTATTATCAATCCTTTGATATGCTTGGTTGTTTACTAAATATCACCACTCTGTCATGCTATCACTTGACACCCAGCATGATGACTTGACTTGTGATTATCACCTTTACGGGAACCTTACCTTATTATCCTGTATCATGATCAGTGACTTGTTTTCCTGCTTTGCATGTAGTGACCTGACTATATAGTACTTATGTACTCCTGAATTCCTGATCATGTCCATTTCCTGTTATTTCCCGTAAATTGCTAATTAGCTAATGAATCCTAAAAAGGACCAACTTGTATCGGGTCGGGGGAAATATGCGGATATCAATATGTGTTCGTGTTTACAGTGGTATTAGGTATGTTGTGCAACTAAATATCCGGTCTGACCTGAGGGCCTCCAGGGGACCGAGGGGAGAGCTGGCTCCCTTATTCCTGCTATGAAAGGGCATACATAAGTCCCTCCTGTTAGCCTTGCGGCTGGTTTCCGTCTCCATGCAACGGAACAATCCTGGGCCGTGGTCCCGGTATGTACGGGACCCACTGTAAACATAGTTCGTTGATACCCCCGCTAGTTTCCAATAACAACCTTGTTTTACACGGATATGGATCTATGTGTGTTGGGACGCTAATTCACATATCTAGAGATCAGGGTAAGACGAGTAATAATAAAGTGTCATAATAACCGGCTCTTTAAGTTGTAAGTAGAGGTATGTGGAATGGGACGCATACTAAAGCCTGCAACTTAAACGGCTATGAATCTGTGATATGCCTTACTATATTTGCTTGTCTTGGATTTTACTTCGGATTTCCGGTTTTATGAGTATTATCGTATTACCTGCTCATATTCAGCTTTATCCATTGTATCCACCTGCCTCTTGTTCATTATCTTATCATGTCCTGAGAATAATCGGGTTTTGTTCGGATTTCCTGTTTTATGATTATTATGCCATACTTGTTCATACTTGCTCTAGCCTATCTGCCTCCTGAGTATTTCCTACTTGATATCAATTGTTATATGCATATTTGTGCTCACCCTGCTTCGTCACTTGGAATTGGTTCCTCTCGCCTGGGGAGTATCATTTGACTCCCCTGGATCCTCATGTCCAGGTCATGGAGCTTAGAGCGTGTGGCTTCTTCCTGTTGCTGCTCAGAGTGGCGCAGCGGTAGCGTGGACCCCCAGTTGACCTTTCAAAGCTCCATCCTTCCAGGCCCCCTGTGAGCCTCTCGAGTTTCCTTTTAGCAAACTCGTGAGTGCCCTTTTCTATTCATACTTGTACATTTCCTTGTATTCCCGCTGTTCACATATGTATATCTTTTGTACTCTCGCATTTGCGCATCAGTGATATAATATTATTGTAATATTGGATCACTTCTGGTGATAACTCTGTAATTGTATATATATGTGTTGGAATGTATAATGCACCATTTGCTTCCGTACTCTGATTCTTGTCTGTACTGATGCTTAGCGTATATACGTGGGGGCATTTTCAGACCTGCGTATATACGTCGCAGTGACGTCTCCGTATCCGTGGGATCGGGGCGTTACACATGCTGAGGGGAATAGCATGGCTAGCCCAACTCAAACGGTAGTTGGTAAAGGCATATCAAATCCGTTGATAGCTGAGAGTTTGCTAAAAATCCTAAGTGGACTCAAATCCACTCTCCCCTCCAAAATCCCTTACCAATTCTCATCCACAGAATGATAGGTCTACAAAATACAGTTGTTGCCAAGTTAACACTATACCTCTGGCACTTCAAACTCCACTTGTCCATTCTCATCAATAGGATGACAGGTCCTCAAATTGCTCATATCGCAAATTAATTCTTGTCAAGTTAATATCACACCTCTGACAAATTACTGTTAAGTTAACATTACACTTCTAAACAGTACATCAAGTTTCTGCCAAGTTTAATACCACACCTCTGACAGTCACTTTCCTTTAGACTTCCGTATTGAAGCTGAAACGAATGATGCTAAGTTAACACTACACCTCTAGCATCTAAGTCATTGCTAAGTTCAACAATACACCTATGGCCATGACTTTTCCTCGACTTCCTTATCCAAGCCGAGATGACCAATGCTAAGTTCCACATTACACCTCTAGCATTACCCTCACTGTCAAGTTAAACATCACACCTATGTCAGTGACACTCTCAGTTTTCCAAAACAAAACTGAAATACTTTTGAGTCAAGTTAATATTACACCTCTGACTCACATCCTTGTCAAGTTAACATCACACTTCTGATGAGACTACTTTCAACCCGTTAAGTTAATATCACACCTCTAATGGTAAAGACTTCCCTAGATTCCCCATGAGTCTAGTCTTACTTGTTATTCTCTTCAATAGAATAACAAGTCTACCTAAAAACATTGTTAGGTTAACACTACACCATTGACAGTGTTTCCATCAACTCCCCGGCTGAACTTAATCAAGTTGATCCCAAACCCTTGATAAAAGTTCACCTTCCCTGGGGGTACGTGTTCCACCTGTCACTTTTCTTATAAAGTGGCTGGTCCACCAAACATTATTTCATCTCTGTCAAGTTAATATTACACCTCTGACAGTATTGTGAAAGTTCCTGAAATAGGATCTTTCCCTACAAAATTTGACTTATTAAGATTATCATCATAATTTTGACGAAGTCAAATATCTTCTGCTTCTATGCGTCTAACTGAAGACAAAAGGTTCAAGACAATAGAAAGAGGCAGAAAGAAAAATGTCACTTTTATTTATATTCAGACATATGAAAGTGATACAAAACGCTCTCTTATACAATAAGATTGAGTGTTACAATTAAGGAGTACAAAGAAGTCCCTCTCTCTCTCTCTCAGAGGCCGTACTCACTCCTTGAAGTCGCATCTGATTCCAAGTGCACGATGTTTGGAAAAGCGCCAAACTGTGGCGACAATTGGAGCCGATTGCACTATGGTGCATGACGTAAACATCGAAAGAGCCCTAGCTGATTAAGCTAAGAGCAATGGTATTCTTGAGGTCCGGTGGCAGCAGAAAGCCATGCAACCCTTCATTCATGAGCATCTCTTTCGCCAGAAGGCCATCCAACAAACATGGAGTGTCCTTGTTGTCACTTCTGGGGTAAGAGAGACCTCACAGGGGATGACACCCACCACTATATCCATCGTTGCCCCCGCCGCCATACCTATTGTGACCATGGCATGCCCGGAAGCATGACTGGTGCATCGCGTTCAAAGAGATCTTGGCGAGGGCTAAGTCTCCGTCAGGGACCATGACTTCTTCCCTTGTGGACGACGGAGACAATGACTTCTTCCCTTGTGGACGAACATCGAACAAGTTCGCCGGCCGATATATTCTCCCACGGGCCCAGCGAACATGAAAAAGGATGATCAAGCCTACCTGCAAGAAGTAAACAAGGGAATTAGACAATTCAGAGCTTAGTATAGTTCGACAGAAGAAAACTAAGTCACAAAAGCGGTTACTGCTGAAGACTGCAGACGTGGGAATGACCCACGCAGTGAGCCAAAACATCCGCGGTGGCAGAAACAGACGCGAGTTAAAACTGTGATACACGCAGGGTTCAAACGCAATCCAATTTTTTGCATCTGCGTCTAACACA
This sequence comes from Agave tequilana, assembly GCA_038442645.1. Taxonomy (NCBI): domain Eukaryota; kingdom Viridiplantae; phylum Streptophyta; class Magnoliopsida; order Asparagales; family Asparagaceae; genus Agave; species Agave tequilana. The sequence continues at coordinate 48,586 of JAVJIF010018627.1, forward strand.
CCAGGCGCGAAAAGACTCAGACGCCGAAAAAATTGCCATCTCCCTGTTGAATGAACAGGAGTTGCAAGATTCGGGTCTGAAACCTTCAACCCGAGTTGGAATTCATCCAAGTCAGTGGCCTTAAAACGCGAGCTTCATGAGTAAAGCCAGCGCCAAGTGCCAAAGACTTCTGTACTCGCGTCCAGAGAAGTTCAAGTCCATGGCGCAAATTCCAAAAAAAAAAGGGAATACACCAACTAAGACTTCATCCAGATGGTGATATCTCTTTAAGAGATGCCAAGGTGCAAGCCTGGGTGGACTAAAAATATCATGGCGAGTCGGGACGGCATACCCGCAGAAGCCTCTATCAAGAGTTGAACTCTCTGCATTAGAACGTGGACATGAAAGATGATCAAAGAGACGCTTTCTCCTAAAGAGACCAAACAGAAGCATGAAAGCTCTGGGTCATCTTCATCCACAGAGTCACCTTCATCCATGGAGATAGACCCCTGTTAGAAACTCTGAAGAAGGCGGAATTTCTCAGAGCAAACCAAAAGAAAACAATCTAAGTTTGGGAGAGGGTGAGCCCTATTTATAGGCAGCCCCTGATAACTGTCATTAATGGTTCATTAATCAAAACCATCGGCCTTAATGACCGTACGACCATCAAAGTCCAATAGGAGTCTGACGCGTGGAACGTTGCTTCGAGAAGCGTCGCAGACGCTGGTCTCAAACCGCCAGCGCCGGTTTTGCATTAAAAGGCATTAACGCCTGAGTCCAATGAGGAACCAACGCGTGGACAACTGCTTCGGGAAACAACGGACGACCCGTTTCCCAATCGTCAGTGAAGACTTGACGTTCAAAGATCTCATGAAATCTTTAAGTCAGGCCGCATTTAACGCCTGGGAAGTTACATCAAGACGCAGATGAGAAAGCCGCGTCCAGGAATCCGCGTCCCCTTTTCAGACTGAATGACGTCCACCTGCATTCCAGAGGAATGTCCGCGTGACCCAAAGTTGCGTCCCTTCAGCAAACGGGGCCCATTTTAAGGAAAAACACTTAACTCAGCAAAAGACTTAGGCCATTGTGGGATTAGTCAGAAAATACGCAAGGCTGCGTCCCTCGCGTCCGCTCAAACTGCGTCTTCATCAGAGGAGCTGCGTCTGCATGGGTAGTGATGGGTTTTTGCGCCTAGTCAAAAGACCCAGCGCTGCATCCTTAAGGACTGCGACCAGTGAGTCACACTAAAAAAACTGCGTCCTTCGCGTCCACTTGAACCGCGTCTTCATTAGCAGGACAGATTCGCGCTAATTAAACCCGCGTTTCTCTCTGTGAATTGACGCCGCGTTTCATCAAAAGGACTTAGTTCTGCCTAAGTTCCTATGAACTGATGACCGTGTCTCTCTATGATTTGATGCCGCGTCTCATCAGAAAAACTTAGTTCTATCTAGGTTCCTATGAATCATTGCCGCGTCTCATCAAGAAGACTTGAGTTAACGCCGCGTTTTATTAAAAGAAGTTGAATTCATCTACAGCAAGGCAATAAAGATGGAACAAGAACTCCAAAGACTTATTACAATGATAAAAGTTAATACAAACACTCTTGGTAAAACAGAGTGTCCTTTTCTTTACAAAAAAAAAGAGAAGGCTACAAGTCCTGGTTCGCCAAGGAACGGATTTACTCCCTAAGGCGATGTATCTTATGTTGACGCGCCTTCTCAGCCTCCATAAGAGCTTGGGCCTGCAGATCCGCCTCAGATAAAAATTCCTGCGCTTGTACTCAGAGGGATTCCAACTCAGATGAACGAACAGAGAGGTTTGCTTCAACTTGCGCCTTGGCAGCCTCTAACTCCGCTAGCCTCTTTTCAGAGGTAGCAAGCTTCTGTTCGTTAAAAGCAATCATGGCCTCAGCCCTGGCTATAGCAGCCCGAGAGTCAAAGATAACCTGCTTTGCAGCTTGTATGATCATGACAGATTTCTTGGACTCGACCGCCAGCCTTTGATGATCAGCCTGGAAACCTTCAAGAAGACGGGTGTTATCGGTTATCTTCTCGTCCACCTCCCTTCGCTCCTGCTCTTGAGCAGCAAGGAGCCTATTCAGAGTTTCCTGGGTTTCGTGGAATGAGCCGGCATCCTCCAGCAATCGATGCTCTCTCAGGTCTTGTCCCAGCTGCTCCACTACCAGCAGACACGCCTGGGCTAGCGAAGGGCCTCCGGCCAACTTGATGTTCTCGGCCAAGTTTTCGAGAAACATCCGGGCGAATTCAAAGGAGCTACCCCCAGACAGGATGAAATCGATGCATGATCGCATCGAGTCAAAGAACTGCTGCACCGTTTTGCGTGTCAGGAACTCCATAGTATCATCGCCTGAGGTGCTCCCCGACCCCCTTTCTATCACGGGGTGAGGGATGTAAGCCAGCTCTTCTCGCGCAGGAGTCGGGCTGACCACTGGTACGGCAGGAGCAAGAGTAGTCACTAGCGCTTCTGGGGGTGCTACCTCTGCAGGAACCTCCACAGCTGATGACAGAGTAGTAAGCTCGACCTCCTCAGAAACCTCGGCCGATGCTTGAGCTGTGTGGCCTTCCGGAGGGGCACTGACCGTCAGACTCTCCACCTGAGCCCCCCTAGTTCTCTCTGCAAATTATCTCAACATTAGCTATAATGGTGAAAAGAGAAACATTCAAGACATCAAAACTCCCTTACCAAGTTGGAGGTCCAGAGATGTCGAATTCTTGGGCGAATCCTGTAGAGTAGAAGTCTCCCTGGCTTCAGTGGTTGCCTCCTCGTCCTGCAGAGTAGGAGTCTCCCCGATTTCAGTAGTTGCCTTCTCTGGAGGCATCTCGGCGGCTGGAGTCTCAACTCCTTCCGGCTGGGTCAACTCTTGCACCATCTCCTCGATATGCGAGGAGGTTGCAGCCTTAATATCCTCGGCCAACCCTGCAGCATAAAAGGGGAATGTTAAAACCTCCTCTTCAAAATGAAAAGGGAAATCAAGTCAGAAGGTGGAAATAGTACCTTCAGCGGGAATAACTGCCGCCAGTGGTGATGCCGTCGACGGCTCGCACCCATGTATTTCCTCCTCCGAGATGTGTGAGAATTTACTCGGATCAGGAGGAGCGGGTTCGTCACCATAGTCGACCTCATCCTCAAAATCGCTTTCTTCTACGGATAAGGAAGACGACAGTTCAACGCGAGAGACCTCGGTAACCGGAGCCTTGCCACCAATTACCCCAGTGGTAGGGCTGGGGTCAACTGTCCGAGGACTGGAGATGAACACACTTGGAGACCTAGGTTGCTGTGCCTTATCTCTCCTTTCGTGAGCTGAGGAAAACCCGGGCTGAGCTGAGACTCCCGGAATCTCAACATCACCTCCGCTCATGATGTCGACTTCGAACTGTTCAGCCTCGTCAGCAGCGGTCGGTTCGTCAGCAGGCTCTCTTTCCTCTGAACTCCTGCAGCCCCTGCTGCGCAACCTATGGGCACGGACTAAGGGAGCAGCCTCTTCATCTGCCTCTTCTTCCCTCGGTTCCTCAACACCAGCAGGGATATCTTCGGATAGAGAAACTTCGGCCGTCAAGTCTCTCCAGACCTTCTTTGGGGCAGGGTCAGCAGTGGAAGTAGAGCCTCGAGCACGCTTACTCACCGCCTGTCGAGCCTTTGTTGCTCGTGGCTCCTCCCTCGACCCTCTCCCGACTTCCCTCAGAGCCTTCAGATACTGCTCGACGCCTCGCGAGCGTTTACCGGACCCCGACCTTGCTTTGAAATTTGCATTGATACTCTCAATGCATGAATACTCTGGAACAAAGTATGGTGTCTGGTTGACCTGGAAGTACCAGGTACAGAAGCTGAAGCTCGTGCGGCCCTTTGGCTCCTTGATAGGTAGACGGAAAGTTGCTTCCGTCCCTCCAGCCACGCTATAGTACCAAGCCCGAGCACCTTCGAACAAGTTCCCACTGAAGGCGAGTCGAGCATTGGGGTTGGCGACGTAGAGTTGATCATAGCCGAACTGTCGGGCGAAGCGATTCGGCATATATGGCTCGATCGTGCATGAAGTCCCTTGTCGGAAAAGCACATACCCAGGGCGGATGTTAACCAACCACCAGAAAATCCCCGTTGACAGCCTAGTGAAATCATCTTGGCCTGCGGAGTCAGTAAATTGTTTCCCGAAAGATACACCAGGAATCTCGGGGAAGCAGCGATTAAGCTGGTAGTTCGAAGCAGACAGAATGCACTTTCGAACGTAATACATGTAAGTATTATGCCTGTAGGCTGTCTAAAAACCACCAAGACAAGCCACCAAAACGCAGAGATCCAAGATCCAGACGCAAGGCTAAATGTGACAATCAAGACGCGAAAGTCCAAACCCGCGTCTCAGTATCAAGGCGCGTTGGCCCGACACCCGCGTCTCAGTATCAAGGCGCGTTGGCCCGACGCCTGCGTCTCAGTATCAAGGCGCGTTGGCCCGACGCCTGCGTCTCAGCATCAAGGCGCGTTGGCCCAACGCCCGCGTCTCAGCATCAAGGCGCGTTGGCCCAATGCCCGCGTCTCAACCTCAAGGCGCTAGGGTCCAGACCCGCGTCTCAGTTACAATCACCCCGATTATGGCGCCATTCACCGCCTATATAGCGGGAAGTTGGCCCTCATCGTGGAGCACTTTTAGGGGGCACGATCACCCCCTAAAACCCCTATAAATAGCCCCGTTGCTATAGAGAAGGGGTCGGTCAATTTAGATCGGAGAGGTCGGATTTTTGGCAGTAAAAAGAGAGGCCGAGAGATATCAACAGGCGCGACACATACAGAGAGAGAGAACCCGACTCTTCAAGCCAGCTTGCTGCGTACAAGTTGCTCTTCGCCTACCTTCTCTTTTAGAGTTTTGGTAGACGGGGCTGAGTTACTCCTTCTACCTGCCAAGGAGAAGATCCCTCGACGGTCCAGACGGTCATCTGGTCAACGGAGAACAAGATTCACTCTCCACCGCCACACGAAGAACCCAGCACTAAACAAAGGGGGAATTCAAGATTCAATATTCTCCCTCCCTTGTAACCGGAAGATTAAGCCTGGTGTAATTGTTCATCTGATTCAAGGAAATTTTACACCAGTCCCTTTTCCGTGTCCAACAAGAGATGGCGACTCCGCTGGGGACGACTTTCGTTACCGACGAACATGTTGTGGCGCAAGATGACGTCCACCACGAGGGAAAGATGGTCGAATCGCTCATTGTCGAGTTCGACCAGGCGAAGTACGAAGAGTTCCTCTCTTCTGACTCCAAGAGCCCAAAGACCCGCGTCTGCCGCCGGGTCTCGACAGGGAATGGCCTCGAAGCCCGATCGGTGGCTTTCTCGAGCTCCTCTGCTGCCCACTGTGCCCAGCAAAGTTCACGCGTCCACGCCTCTCAGCAGGCCCGCATGATCCCAAGCACAGTTGCTGTTGCGACCAACTCCGTCGCACAGAAGACCCGCGTCAGCGTCTCTCAGGAGACCCGCGTGGTCAAACTTCCTGGTGCCCAGCATCAGGATGTTGTTGGTTTCTCTCCACCTCCTCGACGCAATCGAAACGCTGAGCGTCGACAGAGGAGACGTGCGCGTCAGCTGCAAGTCGGAACCGTTGGTTGTCCAACTGAAGCTGAACGCGACGTACAGTCTCGCGCCTTGCCCGCGTCACGTCCAGTACGTGAAATCCGTGTTTGGCGGCCCAAGCGCGCAACTCCTCAAGTTGAGTCCTCTGAGGACCAACTTACCAAACGCCAGAATGAAGCTTCTGCGTCTCGTCAAACGCAAGAAGCACGCGCCCAGAGACGAGGCGCCCTGCAGCCCACTCTCTCTCACGCGCCTCTATCCGGACGCACCACGCAGCAACGCGATATTCGCGTCTCATCCCAACAGAGACGCCAGACGCGTGTTCCACAGCCGAGACGCAGAAACGGCGTCTCTGAAGTCTGCGTCCAGACTGCACAACACAGGGATGCCTCCCGTCTTCGACGTTGCGAGGCTAGTCTCTTTACTCCCCCTCCTATGGATTTGAGGGATTACTTGACGAAGAAAAGAAGTGCCCATCAGGACACTTCGTCGTGCTGCTGTCAACGGCTTATCTCCATGCTCTCGGAATGCCGTTGCGGATCAGGCGTACACCAGCAGTCTTTGGTCAGACAGCTGACCCTGATTCCTCCGTCAGCTAAAAGAAGACGCTCCCACAGAAGGAGAACCTTCTCTGACGTTGAGTACCCGGAGCTCACTGCAAATATGACGAGCAGGAGCAAGGGAAAACAAATTGCAGTCGGCTCAGATGACTCCGAGTCTGACTCTGAACCAGAAGGAGTGTATCGACACACTCGCACCCGGACGGGAACCATTCCCCCAATTGACTATAACGCCTTAGCCCAAGGCGTTAGGGTGAACGATTCCCACTCCGCCGTAGTGGAATCAGGAGCTTCAAACTCTTCCGTCGAGAAGGAGACCTCTGCCTACATGACAGACATTCCTGAGGAGACGGCTAAACGTTTGGAGCAGATCCAGAAGGCCCAAATGGACATGATTATTGCTCAGCAGGCATCGATTGACTCCCTCAAGCAGGCAATTGCACAACTACTGGAAGATAAGAGGAGATCTTCTCCTCGAAAGTCAAAGGGCAAAGGGAAAAAGGCAGAAAGCTCATCTTTCGAACCTTCTGAAGAGGCGCGGCGGTCTGCTGCAGATTCATCCAAATCATCGTCGCAAGAAAAGAGCGACCAAACCCCGGGAAAGGCTCATGCTAAAAGAATGAGTCAACTGGAGCAGCGCCTCGAGGCCCTTACCAACCGTAAAGGCCTCCAAGAAGCGGGAGTGGTCCAGCCTTATCCGGCTGAGTGGGACTCAGTCCCGTACCCTCCTAAGTTCAAGGCTCCAACCCTCCAAGCATTTGACGGGAAGGGGTCCCCCAACCAGCACATCTACTACTTCAAATCCCAGACCGGGAATGTAGTAGATAATGACGCCATCCTGGCGCGACTGTTCATCGGCACCCTGAAAGGGTTGGCCTTTGAGTGGTTTATGAAGCTCCCGGAGGGTTCTATCAAGAACTGGGGCGACCTGAAGAAGCTGTTCTTAACACGCTTCTTCGAAGACGACTCCGAAGTTACAATGCCCACCCTTTTAGCTACCAAACAGCGGAGAGGGGAGTCCGTCAAATCTTTCGTGGAAAGATTTCGGAACACGGCACTCCGGTGTCCAAGCGGTATGACCCAGGCCACCCTGGTGGAAACATGCCGCCACAATCTCCAAACCTCACTCCTTGCTCAAATAGGAGTTGCTGAAAGCCGCACCTGGAAGCAGTTAGTCCAACAAGGTGAATAGGCTGAGGAGATTGTTGCCCGTGTCAGGGCAGAGGAAGGCAAGCTGCGGCCGGAAAGGTCGACAAGGCGTGCACCGGCACCAGACACATCCCTCCAAACAAAGCGGAAGGATAACTTGGCGACGGAGACCAAATCTCCCGCCAAACCTCAAACAGGCAGGGCAAGTGGCTCTTCAAGCCAGCCACGCCCCAACAAGCAGTATTCCTTCAAGGAGGAATATGTCGATTCGCTCTTCAAGCTACTCAACAAGAGCAATCGGCTGAAGCTCCCTGAAGTTAGACGCCCAGAGGAAGTCGGCAAGACCGACAATCCCAACTACTGTATGTACCACAGAATGTTGGGACATCCTACCAAAAACTGCTATGTCTTCAAGGACATCCTCCAGGTTCTGATTGACGCGGAGGTGTTAAAACTCCGACCAGAGCAGAAGAAAGTGACGGCCAATGTGACGTCAGTCCTCCAGTTCGGGAGGCAACCTCCAACGCCTGCGGGGGTAGCTCCTATCCCAAGAGGAGAGTTAAGAGTGGTCAACACAGACCCTCACCAGCAGCAGGAGAAGGGCTTGGTACCCGTCCCTACGCCTCAAGGGGAAATCATGTGGGTCCACCCTGACCTAGTGGACGGCAGGCAATGGACTACTGTAACCAACAGGAAGTCCAAAGGCAAGGCAAAAGCTTCGTCCTGCCATGTGGTATGTGCTTCCTCCCGAGAAGCAGAGGATGATGTTCCCTCACTGACTGATTCAGAAGAGGAAACAATAGTCTTGGCCGCAGAACCCAATCAACCGATGACGGGAACTCGTTCGGGACAACCCTACTTGAAGCAGTACGGCGAAGTAGCGGCAAACCCTCCACAACCGGCTGCAGAGCCAACTAGACCCTCCACGAAGCCACCTGTGGAGAAGCAGAAGGGGACTCGATTTTCTCGAGCCCTTCAAAAGGGCATTACGGAAGGATCTTCGGCACCTTACCGCTTTGACGTCCTGGCTCAGCTGGCCAACATTCCGGCACGCATTACCTTGTATGAACTTCTTAGACTATCGAAGTCGACCAGGGAAGCTCTGCAAGAAGCTCTGGCAAACGCTGAGGTCTTCATGACCCAGGTACCGAAGGAGGAAGATGTAGAGGATTGCCTCCACACCTCCCAGAATGCCCCCTGCATCACCTTCACGGCAGATGATATGCAGGTGAAAGGGAAGCATGATCGCCCCCTGTACTTCACAGGTTATATCGGATCATCTGAGGTGAACCGCATTCAGGTAGATCCAGGATCCGCATTGAGCATCATGCCCCGCCGAGTCATGCAACACCTCGGTATCCCTACCCACCGTCTGAGCCCTACACAGACGACCATCTACGGGTTCAATGCCAATGGCACCCGTCCGATGGGGAAGATCAAGCTCAAGTGCCAGATTGGGAGCCTCAAGTCAGAGGTGACGTGCTACGTCATCGATGCCGAAACTTCCTACAATTTGCTGCTGGGAAGACCATGGATCCACCGCAACTCCGTCGTTCCCTCCACTCTTCACCAAGTCATGAAATACATTGACGCGAGTGGAAAGGTGCAAACGTTGGTTGCCGAAAGGTATCCGTTTAAGGGGGTCGAGAATTATTTCACGGATTCCCTCTTATATCAGGATCCGGTGGATGAAACCCCGCAACTGGAGGTGCCAGACTCTGGTAATGAGGCTGACACTGAGCCCGAGCAAGAAGAGTGCCTGTGGGAGTTAGAACCACTTGTAAAGAGCACTAATAAGCTCGATGTTGATAATACCACCGACGATGCAGGCGGTTGGTATATTAATGAGAATTTAGACTTTGAGTATTTTTCTGCGTGTGCATCCAATTCAATACCGTCGGATACTACTACCGACGTAGACGATGACATCTGGTCGGCAATGGATGCTTTGACATCATTGCATGTACCAGTAAAATCATCTTTCGGGACATACCAGGATAATGGCGATGCACAGGAATCTATATTCATGGTTCCGGCAAGACGAAAAGGCCAAAAACCAATCCTTTTTGGGCGAATGACGACTGAACCAACTCCCCGCGAAGAATCAGAAAGCGAGGAGGAATCCCCTCAGCTCGACCATTATGAATCGAAAGCGCTCAGAATGATGAAACGAATGGGGTACGATCTAACCAACAAACCCGAGTTGAACTTCGGTAAAGGAAGGAGAACCCTGCTTCGATCGTTCGTGCCGAAAGGGAAAGCCCCTGATTATTATCATCGGACGCGCAGGGGGTTGGGCTATGTATCAACTCCAATCCCATCAGCCTCCGGTTCTCAAGAATCATCGAGCAACGATCACTCTTCAGACACATCATCTTGGGAGTCAGATGTCAGTGTCGGCAACATCTTCAAGGAACTTTCAGTGAACATGGTCTCGACAAGCCACCTGGAAGATGGAAATGAAGAAATGATCCAAGCTAATACAGATCCTTGGATCAAACATTTAAACGCTCTTTGGGACATCCGCTTTGAACAGCGCGAGCCACCCACAGAAGACAAGGTTGTTCAGATCAACCTAGGAGATGAGGCTAACCCTAAGCCCATCTTCATAAGTGACGGCCTGTCACCTTCAGAGAAGAAAGATCTAATATCTCTTGTACAAGAGTATATAGACGTCTTCGCCTGGAACTATGAGGACATGCCAGGGCTTGATCCTCAAGTGGCCATGCACCGCCTCAACATCAATTCGGACGTAAACCTGTCAAACAACAGCAGCGACGGTTCCGTCCTGAAATAATGGAAGCAATTCAATCAGAAGTTAGAAAGCTCATCAATTCTGGCTTCATCCGGGAAGAACAACATCCCGACTGGGTAGCCAACATCGTCCCCGTCGCCAAGAAGAACGGGAAGATCCGGATCTGCATCGACTTTCGCGATCTGAACGAGGCCTGCCCCAAAGACGAATTCCCATTGCCAATCACAGATGTCATGATTGACAATACTTGTGGATTCGAACGAATGTCCTTTATGGACGGATTCTCAGGATACAATCAAATCAAGATGTATCCTGACGATGAAAAGCACACCTCCTTCAGGACACCTCTAGGAGTATATTGCTACACCGTCATGCCCTTCGGACTGAAAAATGCAGGGGCAACATACCAAAGGGCCATGAATGCCATTTTCCATCAGCAAATGCGAAAAACGGTGGAATGCTATGTTGACGACATTGCAGTGAAAAGCCGCACTAAAGGAGATCACATAGCCGATCTGAAGGTGGTCTTCGACATCATGCGGGCTCATCAGTTGAAGATGAATCCTACAAAGTCTTTCCTGGGGGTGGCTAGTGGCAAGTTCTTAGGATTTGTTGTAACGTCCACCGGAATTCATTTGGACCCAGAAAAGGTTCGCGCTATCCAAGAGATGCAACCCCCTAGAAATCTCAGAGAACTCAGAGGATTGCAGGGACGATTGGCGTACATCCGCCGGTTTATCTCGAACCTCTCCGGAAGATGCCAGCCCTTCGCTAAGTTGATGAAGAAGGGTGTCTCGTTCGTTTGGGACGATGCTTGCCAACAAGCGTTTGAGGAGATCAAACGATACCTCACCCAACCACCAGTCCTTGTAGCCCCGGTGTCCGGAAAGCCTTCCTGGTGTACGTTCGGGCAATGGACCATTCTTTGGGAGCTCTACTAGCTCAGAATGATGAAGAAGGACGAGAACAGGCAATCTACTATCTGAGTAGAACAATGATCGGAGCCGAACATCGGTACAACCCGATCGAGAAGGAATGTTTGGCACTAGTGTTCGCCATTCAGAAATGCGACACTATCTGGTAGGCCAGACTATAAATGTCATATCAAAAGTCAACCCTTTGAGGTTACTTATGACAAAGCCTTCTTCACTAAATGGCCGGCTGGCAAAATGGGCCATGTTGCTATCCCAGTATGATATGCACTTTCTGCCGCAGAAAGCCATTAAGGGACAAGCGGTGGCAGACTTCCTGGCTGGACACCCAGATCCGAGGGCAGCCAAAGTCTACGAGGATCTCCCAGACGAAGTGGCCGAAGTCTACCTGACTCAAACATCGTTCGAAAGTCAAGTGTGGCAACTTTTCTTTGACGGTGCGTCAAGGACAAGCCCCAAGGGACACGTAGTAGCGGGGGTAGGAGTAGTACTTGTCTCCCCACAAAATTATGTGATCCCCCGAGCTGTCTCGCTAACGGAGCCTTGTTCCAACAATGTGGCGGAGTACAATGCTCTATTGATCGGGATGCAGCTCGCCGAGGAGATTGGCGTTAAAAATCTCAAAGCATACGGTGACTCTAATCTCATCGTCAGTCAAATTCGCGGGGAGTACGAAGTCAGACATGAAGACTTAGTACCCTATTACAACGCAACTATCCGCATGGCCGAGGGGTTTGCTAACTTCTACATCGACCATGTACCGCGCAGGCAAAATGCGCACGCCGATGCACTCGCATCCCTGGCAGCCTCCCTAACTCTTCCAGCTGGAGCAATGGAGAAAATATTCGTCTACAGCCACGACTTGCATTGCCCGAAAAATACTCTCAAGGACTATCAGGAGTCAAAGGGAGATTGTCGAGGCAAAGAAGTGCTGGAATTGTCGGCCGGTCCAGAGCTTAAAGACTGGCGATTCCCCTACATCGACTATGTCTTGTACGGCATTCTGCCCGAGGATGCCAAAGAGGCGGCTGCCATTCGAAGGAAAGCCCCTAAGTTTTACTATAATGCGATTACACGAACCTTGTATCGTCGGTCGCATGACGGGATCTTACTCCGGTGCCTCTCACCAAAAGAGGCCCAGGAGGTATTGAAAGAGGCTCACGACGCTACGTGCGGAGCCCATCAACCTGGCCCAAAACTGGCACATCGACTCCAAAGGTTGGGTTACTATTGGCCCAAGATGGTTGCCGACGCCGTCGCCTATGCCAAAAGATGTCACGCTTGCCAAATACATGGAGATTTTTTCATCAAGCACCAGGGTACCTCCACTCTACGACCTCTACATGGCCATTTGAAATGTGGGGGATGGATGTGGTTGGTCCTATCAGCCCTCCATCATCAAAAGGACATCGGTTCATTCTAGCAATAACTGATTACTTCTCCAAATGGGCTGAAGCCATTCCTTTGAAGGAGGTGAAGTCGTCCAACGTGATCAAGTTCGTAAAACATCACATTATTTACCGTTTCGGTGTACCTCGGCGGATTGTCCATGACAATGGACCCCAGTTCATCAGCCAGGCGTTCCAGAGATTCTGCGCTAAGTTCAGAATCCAGAGTGTGTCTTCAACGGCATACTACCCTGCCGCTAATGGCCTCGCAGAAGCTTTCAACAAGACCATTGGCAATCTTCTCAAGAAGTTCGTCTCAAAGAGTCAACGTGACTGGGACGACAAGCTAGGCGAATGCCTATGGGCCTATCGCACAACAGTGCGAACCCCGACAAAGGCCACGCCGTTTTCCTTGGTATACGGATGTGAAGCCGTGCTTCCCCTGGAACTCCAAATTCCATCTCTACGCGTCGCCTTGACAGCGGAGATGACGACAGAGGAGAAGCATCGACAACGACTCCAGGAACTGGAGGCCTTAGACGACAAGCGTTTGCAAGCCCAACAGCAAATCGAGCTCTACCAAGCTCGAATCACCAGAGCCTTCAACAAGAAAGTTAAAGTACGAACCTTCAAGAAAGGCGATCTTGTCTTAGCCGTTAGAAGACCCATGGTGATGACGCACAAGACAAAGGAAAATTCTAACCCAAATGAGAAGGACCATTTGTGTAGAGTCAGTCTACTCGAATGGATCATATCGCCTCATAACCTCGAACGGTGATACACTTATGATGCCAATCAATGGCAAATTCCTGAAGAAGTATTATCCTTAGATGGTATTCTTCCGCTGATCAAGTTAATAGTACACCTCTGATCAAAGCAAGAAGAATTTCTTCATTAACATCCGACGCCTCCGACGGCTAAGGATAGAGGAAAATGTTGGCTTTTAAGCCCAACATAAGTCTTCGACAACTCATCATGCTGAGGGGAATAGCATGGCTAGCCCAACTCAAACGGTAGTTGGTAAAGGCACCTCAAATCCGTTGATAGCTGAGGATTTGCTAAAAATCCTAAAGTGGACTTGGCTCCACTCTTTCCTCCAAAATCCCTTACCAATTCTCATCCACAGAATGGTAGGACCACGAAAAAAATCGTTGCCAAGTTAACACCATACCTCTGGTAATGAGAAACCCCTTATAGAGTACAAATCTTGCTTGTCAACTCTACATTTTGCTAAGTTAACACTATACCTCTGGCACTTCAAATCTCACTTGTCAATTCTCATCCATAGAATGACAGGTCCTCAAACTGTTTTCGGCTCAAGCCAATTCTTGTCAAGTTAATATCACACCTCTGACAAAACTACTGTTTAAGTTAACATTATACCTCTAAACAGTCCTTCCAGTTTCTGCCATGTTTAATATTACACCTCTGACAGTCACTTTCTTCAGTCTTTCACATCGAAGCTGAAATGAATGATGCCAAGTTAACACTACACCTCTAGCATCTGAGTCATCGCTAAGTTTAATAATACACCTATAGCCATGACCTTTCCTCGACTCCCTTGTCCAAGTCAAGATGACCAATGCTAAGTTCAACATTACACCTCTAGCATTACCTCACTGTTAAGTTAAACATCACACCTATAGCAGTGACATTCTCAGTTTTTCCTAAACAAAACTGAAATATTTCTGAGTTAAGTTAATATCACACCTCTGACTCACATCCTTGTCAAGTTAACATTACACTTCCGACAAGACCACTTCCAATCCGTCAAGTTAATATCACACCTCTGATGGTAACAAACCTTCCTGGACTCTCCACGAGTCTAATCTCACTTGTTATTCTCTTCAATAGAATAACAGATCCACCTAAAAACATTGTTAGGTTAATATTACACCAATTAACAGTGTTTTCATCAAACCCCCAGCTGAACTCGATTAAGTTAATTCTAAACCTCTGATCAGAGTCCACCCTCACTGGGGGTACCAATTCTACTTGTCACTTTCTTTTATAAAGTGACAGGTCCACCAAAAATTATTTTATCTCTGTCAAGTTAACATTACACCTCTGACAGTATTATGAAAATTCTTGAATCTTGACTTATTAAGATTATCATCATAAATTTAACAAAGTCAAAGATTCTTTTGCTTCTATGAGTCTAACTGAACACAAAAGGTTCAAAACACTGAAAGAGGCAAAAAGAAAAATGTCACTTTTATTGATGATCCAGGCAAATGAAAGTGATACAAAACGCTCTCTTATACAATAAGATTGAGTGTTACAATTAAGGAGTACAAAGAAGTCCCTCTCTCTCTCTTAGAGGTTGCACTCACTCCTCAAAGCTGCATCTGATTCCAAGTAGAGGATATTGTGGAAAGTCGCCAAACTGTAGCGACGGTTGGAGCCGATTACACGGTGGAACATCGAAAGCGCCCTAGCTGACTAAGCTAAGAGCAATGGTGTTCTTGAGGTCTGGTGGCAACAGAAGGTCCTGCAACCCTTCGTTCATAACCGTCGTTCTCCCGCCAAAAGGCCATCTAGTGGACATAACTGTCCTCGATGTTACTTCTGGAGTGGGAGAGGAAGAGGATCTTGTCCGCCACCACAACCGCCGGAGCCCTCATCGCCGTCATGCATAGCCTGACCATCTCTTGCCAGCAGGCATGAATGGCGAAGCAGATCTGAAGAGACCTTAGCGAGGGCTGGGTCCTCGTCAGAGACGTAATATACTCTCTTATAGGTGACGAGGACCATAATATACTCTCTTATAGGTGAACACCGAACAAGTTCGCCGGCCAAAGCATCCTTCCAGGGGCCCAGCAAACCAGCAAGTCTACCTGCAAGGAATGAAACAAAGGAATCAGAACAATCTGCAACTTAGTATGTTTCAACAGAGAAAAACTAAGTCACAAATGCAGACTGCAGACGCGGAAATGATCCACGCAGTCCCACGCAGTCAGCCAAGCAGGCGCGAGAATGACCCACGCAGTCAGCCAAGCAGACGCGGGAATGATCCACGCAGTCAGCCAAGCAGACGCGGGAATGATCCACGCAGTCAGCCAAGCAGACGCGGGAATGACCCACGCAGCGAGCCAAATTGCTACGTCAGCAGAGACAAACGCGAATCAAAACGCGGTCTCGTTCTGCGCCCAAGTCGAAAGCATAGACGCCGAAAAGGCACAGACGCCGAAAATTGTCATCTCCTCGTTGAGTGAACGAGAGTTGCAAGGCTCGGGTCTGAAACCTTTTTGGAATTCGTCCAAGGCAGTGGCTATAAAATGCGCTAAGACAGTAGCCATAAAACGCGCCAAGATAGTGGCTTTGAAACGCAAACTTTGTGAACAAAGCCGGCGCTAGAACAAAGTCAGCGCCAAGTGTCAAAGACCCATGCACTCGCGTCCAGAGAAGTTCAAGTCTGTGATGCAAATTCCAGAAGGAATGCACCAACACAAACTTCGTGAGGGGGGTCCAGATAATGGTGATGCCAAGGTACAGGCCGTGGTAGATTAAAATATCATGGCTAATCGGGACCTCGTACCAACAAAGGCCTCTACTAAGAGTCGGGTTCTCTGCATCCAAACGCGGACGTGCAGGATGACCAGAGAGACGCTCTGCCCCGAAGAGACCAAACAGGAGCATACAAGCCCTGGGTCATCTTCATTTATAGAGCCATCCTCATCCATGGAGACCATACTCTGAAGAAGATGAAGGTTCTCAGAGCGCTCGCTCTCAAAAAGAAAACAGTCCAAAGATTGGATTGAAGGGAGAGAGTGCGCCCTATTTATAGGCAGCATCGATGACTGCAGTTAATGATCTCTTAATCTGAACCGCCGGCCTTAATAACCGCACGGTTGTCAAAGTCCAATAAGAGACTGACGCGTGTAACGCCGCTTCGAAAACCGTCGCAGGCGCCAATCTCCAACCACCCGCATCGGTTTCTCATTAAAGGGAATTAACGCTCAAGACCAATAAGAAGCCGACGCGTGGATAACCGCTTTGGGGAAACAGCAAAAAACCTGCATTCCCGATTATCAATAGAGATTGGAAGATCACATCAAATCTTTTTGACAGGCTGTATGTAATGCCTGGGAGGTCACACCAAGACGCAGACTGAAGAACCGTATCCAAAATTCGCGTCCCCTCCCCAGATTGGATGACGATCACCCGCGTCCTAGAGGAATGTCCGCGTGATGCAAAGTCGCGTCCCCTCAGCAAACGGGGTCCTTTTTAAAGGAGAACACTTAGTCCATTTGGGATTAATGGAAAATGCACAAGGCCGCGTCCCTCGCGTTTGCTTGATCCGCGTCTGTCCTAGCGAAGCAGATTCGCGTCTCTCCCTACAGACGGAAACTGCATCTTTTGAATTCATGGCCGCGTCTCCCTATGGATTGACGCTGCGTTTCATTGAAAGAACTTGGTCCTGCCTAAGTCCTTCTGAACTCATGGCCGCGTCTCCTTATGGGTCGACGCTGCGTTTCGCCCCAAGAACTTGGTTCTTCTGAACTGATACCCGCGTCTCCCTGTGAGCGGAGGCCGCGGATTGATGCTGCGTTCATTGAATGAACTTAGCCTTACCTAAGTTCAGTATTCACAGCCAGTGATCAAGAAGTTGGATTCATCCACAGCTAAGCAAAGAAGATGGAACAAAAATCGTCCTTTATATATATCAAAAGTGGATACAAACACTCTGATAAATAGAGTGTCCTTTTCTTTACAAAAGAAAAGAGAGAAAAGAAGGCTAAATGTCCTGGTTCGCCAAGGAACGGATTTGCTCCCTGAGATGATGCATCTTGATCTGACGTGCCTTCTCAGCTTCCATCATAGCTTGGACCCGCAGCTCCTCTTCAGAAAGGAAGGATTTTGCAGCCAGCTGCGCTCGCAGAGATTCCACCCTGGAAGAATGTAGAGACAGACTCTCTTCAGCTCGCGCCTTAGCCGCCTGTTGCTTCGCAAGTTCCTCCCTGATGGTAACAAGCTTCTTCTCATTGACTGCAAGCACAGCTTCTGCCTTGGCAATGGTGTCCCGAGCCTTGGCAATGGTATCCCGAGCACTGATGATGACATGCTCCGTGCTCTGCATGACAATCTCCGATTCCCTTGAATCGTCACTTAGTTTCTGACATTCAGCCTGGGAATATTCGAGGCTGCGGATCTCTGCATCTATTCGTGCCTCTGCCTCCTGTCGCTCTCGTTCTTGAGCAACTAAGAGCCGGGTTAGAGTAGCCTGGGCCTCACTAGCAGAGCTGGCATTTTCCAAAGACTTCAGCTCGTGCAGGTCATCTCCAAGTTGCTCCACCACCCGCAGACACGCCTGGGCAAGTGAGGGGCCTCCGGTTAATTCGACGTTCTCGGCCAGATTCCTGAGAAGCGTCTGGGCAAAAGCGAAGGAGCTGCTTCCACGTAAGATGAGATCAATACATGATCCCATCGAAGCAAGAATTGTTGCACCATCTGGCGTGCAAGTTCCCCCATATCGTCACCACCTGGGAAGCTTCCCGATCCCTTTTCTGTCACAGGATAAGGGATATAAGGCGGATCTTCTCGCACAAGAGCTGTGCTAACCACCGATACGGCTAGAGCAGAAGTAGCCTCGGACGTTTCCAAGGGTGCTATCTCTGCAGGAACCTCTTCCTCAGAAGCTTCAGCCGAGACTCGAGCCGTGTGGCCTTCTGGAGGGATATCAATCATTGGACTCTCCACCTGAGCCCCCTTAGGTCTCTCTACAAATGACCACAACATTAGCCACAAAGGTGGAAAGCAAAACATTCAAAATATCAGAACTTCCTTACCATCTAGGAGGCCCAGAGATGCCGGATCCTCGGACAAATCTTGCGGTGTGGAAGTCTCCCTGGCCTCAATGGTAACCCCTTCATCCTGCAGAGTTGGTTCTTCCCCGGCCTTAGGGGTCGCCTCCTCTTCCGGCAAAGTGGAAGCCTCCTCGGCATCAGTAGTTGCCCTTGCTGGAGTTACCTCGGCAACTAAAGCCGTAACCCCTTCTGGCTGGGTCAACTCTTGTACATCTCCCTCGATCTGCGAGGAGGAGGCAGCAGCTTCGATTTCTCGGTCAATCCTGCAACATAAAAGAGAGAATGTTAAGGTCTCTTCTTCGAAATTAGAAGGGAAGTCAGGTCAAAAGGTAAAAAGAGTACCTCCAACGGGAATAATCGCCAGCTGTGATACCGTTGACGGCTCACCCCATATATTTCTTCCTCTGAAATATGGGAGAACTTACTCGGATTAGGAGGAGCGGGTTCATCACCGTAGTCAACCTCGTCCTCAAAATCGCTTTCCCCTGAGAGTGAGGAAGACGATTGCGCCTCGCGCGAAACCCCTGCAGGTGGAGCCTTGCCTCCAACTACCCCAGTGTAGGGCTGGGGTCAGCCATTCGAGGACTGGAAATGAAGACAGAAGGAGACCCGGGTTGTTGAGCTGAGGAAGACTCGGGCTGAGCTGAGATCCCAGGGATCTTGACATTGCCTCCGCTCATTATATCGACCTCTAGCTGCTCATCCTCGTCAGTGGCGGCGGATCGATCAACGAGCTCCCCTTCCTCCGCAGACCCGTGGCCTCTGCTAAGTGACCTGGGAACACGGACCAGAGGAGTTTCTTCTTCAGCTATCTCTTCCTCCCTCAGTGCCTCAACGACAGCAGGGATCTCTTCAGATCGAGAGACTTCGGTTGTCAAGTCTCTTCGAACCTTCTTCGGAGTAGGCTCAGCAGTGGAGGTAGAGCCCTGACGACGCTTGCCCACCGCCTGTCGAGACCTAGTTGCTTGCGGCTCTGCCCTAGTCGCTTGCGGCTCTGCCCTTGGGGGTCGTGGCTCCCTTCTCATTCTTCTCCCGACCTCCTTCTGGGCCTTCAGGTACTGTTCTACGAGTTTCGTCGGTTTATTAGAATCCGTCCTTGCCTCGAGACTTGCATTGATGCTCTCGATGCATGAAGACGCCGGAAAAAAGTCTGGCGTTTGGATGGCTTGGGAGTACCAAGTACAGAAGCTGAAGCTCGTACGGCACTTGGGCCCCTCGAGAGGTAGACGGAAAGATACTCCCGTCCCTCCAGCCACACTATAGTACCAGGCCCGAGCACCCTCGAACAGGTTCCCTTCGAAGGCGAGTCTAGCATTGGGGTTCCCGACATAAAGCTGATCATAGCCGAACTGTCGAGCGAAGCGATTCGGCATGTACGGCTCAATGGTGCATGACGTCCCTTGCCGGAAAAGCACATATCCGGGCCGGATATTGAGCAACCACCAGAAGGCTCCCGCGGATAACCCGTGAAGTCATCTGGGCCAACAGAATCAACAAGTAGATCCCCGGGAGATGCACCAGGATCTGGGAGGAGGCAGCGATTGAGCTGGTAGTTTGCAGGGTCTGAAAGGCACTTCCGGACGTAATATATATAAGGATCACGCCATTTCGAACCCTCCAACCGCTGTACAAAAGGGACAGAACTCTCCCTCCAACGCGCTGCCGTCATCAACGAAGGGCAATGCATCACGTACCAAGCAATAAGGTACGTGTAAGGCAGCTCGACACGAGGGTTGGGACGCTTCACCGTCGGACTCCCCTCTGAGTCAACATACGGCTTTCCCTCGGAGTCTGCAGTTTTCGGTGGCTCGCAGAAACTCTTAGTGAGCGCCCGCAGCCCGCTCTGAATACCAGCCGCCACGGCCGGGAGAAGGGCTATGGGGTTGCCATGAGCCAGGAGCACCGCCGGGTACACCACGTCAGCAACAATGACTTCATGTGGCAGCGTGGGCACCACACAGCGCTTCAGCCACAGCATCAGAAAGCCCGCCAACAGTGCCCGATCGGAGATAGGGGTCCGGGCTTGATGGTGAAAGCTCTCAAAAACCAAGTCAGGGTCGAAACCGTCCTCATTCGACTCAGTGGTATAGAAACTGTCAGGAGCCTGGTCGATCCTGTCTTCAATCTCCCTATCAGAGCTGGGAGCCAATCGGGTTATCCGATGGTCTTTGGTGTTGACATTGTTGAACAAGTAACTAGCCCAAGATAGTTGCTTGACTCCCAGCGACCGCCATTTGGTTATTTGGCCGCAAATGTGGAAGTGACATAGCACTTCCCAGTAGGTCTCATATATGAGGGGAAACTCCTCCTTCACATAGTGAAGCTCCCACAGCGGTCGGGACATATTCCTCATAGGGAATGTCCCCTGTCGACAGCCCCGAGACCTCGTGCAGCTCGTGCAGAGCAAGGCCCATCTCCCCGACCGGAGTGAAGAACGTCCTCGTCAAAGGATTATAACGCTCTAGAATCCCGAAGAAGTTCTGAGAGCTTTGAGGGATCCCCCACCGCACGGCCCTGACTGCCGAATACAGTCCCACACGCTTTAGCAAACCCCCGAGCTCGGTGAGGACAAAGCCGACCATCCTGCCCCACCAATAGTTCTCCGTGGAACGGACCCACCCCGGCGCACGGAACCCAACCGGGTAGTCACCCTCCGCCTCCATGAATGCGTTGAGGAAGGTAGTGCCAAGTTGTGGTATCTCCCCAGCCGGAACCTCAGACCTGCGCGACCCAGGGAAAAGGCCGATAACTGACCTGTCATGGCTATCATGACGGTGTACTTTGTGGGAGCCCAAATCACCGAGAGTAATCTCAGGGACATATCGAGAGAGGTCCCATTCCATCTTTCGAGGGACGGACATGTGCTGGAAGTAGGACAGCGGGAACATCCTCTCCATGTTCGGAAGAAAGAACCTTCCATCCCTTATTTGACGGAGCCATTTGTAAGTTCCGTCATACACGCTATGGCCGCATCGTGGATACGATCTCCGAAGAAGAAGGCAGGCTTCTCCAGCTTGATGCCAGCATCCGTTGCGAATGCTGCATCAGTCATAAGCACACCGAAGAGTTCTCATGTCAACATTGGAGAGCCTCTCTCTGCGATCCCGGTGACTTGTCAGCAGTCACAGGAACAGTCCTTTGTAACACAAAGGTCAAGTCCCGGTCAGCACCACCTACATGTCCAAAGTGGCGCTTCTTGGCGAGTGAAAGCGGCAGGGTGTGGCGCTGCAAAACGAAAAAGACACTTAGTTAGATACTCTATCAAAAGCAAGGAAAAAATGCTAAGTGTTCATAATCCGAACGCAGAAGAGACACTGGACGCAGAAATTTTCAAATCCGCGTCCAGACCTGCGTATCCACGCAGAAGAGGCACTGGACGCAGGAATTATCAAATCCGCGTCCAGACTTGCGCATCCACGCAGAAGAGGCACTGGACGCAGGAATTATCAATCCGCGTCCAGACCTGCAGGATCGGCGTCTCCATAAACATTCTCCTTGATGTCACTTCTGGGGTGCGAAAAGAAGGGAGTTATCCACCTTAACCCTTCCATCACCATAATCGCCAGAAGTTAAGAAGGATGACTCCCTTCCTTTCACATCCACAGATGTCTAAATGCTTGGACTCGGGTGCCAGATTCGTCAAAATCAACAGCTGATAAAACAGAACGCAAGGATCAAATCCGCGTTCTGTAAACTAAGTCCGCGTCTGAACCCTTCACAATTAGAAAATATCTAAGTGAAGAATCTGAAGCGCAGGACCCAATGGCGCGAGGGTCCCAAACCCGCGCCTCGGTTATCAACCCAAAGACTGCGTCTGGGAATCAAACATGATTCAAATTCGTGTGTTAAGGGTTCTTAAAGGTTCTTTGAACTTTCTTTAATGGCGAAACTTCCGCCTAAAAGGCATTTACCTTGGAGACCTTGGAGAACAACATCCTGCGCAGAGGAGGAGCTGCCCCTCGGGCCTCGGCGACGGTCGCCTTTGAAGAAGAAGCAGTTGGCTTGGTCTTGGGAGCCATGGCCAATTCAATCCGAGGTTCAAACAGATGAACTAAAGAGGAAGTTCTCTTTCTTAATCTTATCAGCGAGTGCGTTCGGAGAAGAAGAGGAATCTTCCCAACTGTGGCCTTTTATAGGCTCAAGGATTCGCGAAGATACGCAGCGTATGGCCCGATGAATGCTGCAGCGAATCTCTGTTCGACGCGTGGAACAGAATCACTTTAACGCACAGAGAAGATCATGCGCCATGACTCTGCAGCGAATCGTCACTCGACACGTGGCACGGATCATTTAATGAGCCAAGAAATCCGCGCGCCCAAAAGGTAAAATCCCGTCGGTTCCCCAGGCCAACTGGCAGCGCAATCATGATGTGGCACGGACTCGCACCCGACGGCCATGTCTCTTCGATGGATACGCCCCGTCAGCGTCGCCATAAATGCGCCTAGACAATCGCGTCTATATTCAAGAGATGCGTCTCTCCGAAGTTCGCGTCTTCAGCTGAACATCGCGTTACCTTGTGAAGATCAGTCGGTTTCCATCTCGCTAAGAAGTCGCGTCTTTAAAGCAGCCTCGTCTCTGCTTTTCAAAAAGGAACTCGCGTTCAGTCCCTGCTTCTGCGAATCAGTTCAATAGTACACTGGCACAAGCAGAAGACCAACCATTCCTGGCTTAAAGCACGCCAGTGACAGACTAAAAGCAATCGGGGAGGTTTAGACTGTGCATCTAGACACTCAACATGATCAACTCTGGTGGCTTCAAAGAGTTCAACAGTACACTCACGAAGACCAACTCCAGATAAGATCAAACCGGAGCATCAACAGTCTAGTCATGAAGGTGAAACTCAGCTAGAGTCCAAAGTATTTCGAAATCCGTCCCAGTTAACTGCGGAATATCGAAAACTTTGGAGGGGGTCTGTAGGCTGTCTAAAAACCACCAAGACAAGCCACCAAAAACGCAGAGATCCAAGATCCAGACGCAAGGCTAAATGTGACAATCAAGACGCGAAAGTCCAAACCCGCGTCTCAGTATCAAGGCGCGTTGGCCGGACACCGCGTCTCAGTATCAAGGCGCGTTGGCCCGACGCCCGCGTCTCAGTATCAAGGCGCGTTGGCCCGACGCCTGCGTCTCAGCATCAAGGCGCGTTGGCCCAACGCCCGCGTCTCAGCATCAAGGCGCGTTGGCCCAATGCCCGCGTCTCAACCTCAAGGCGCTAGGGCCCAGACCCGCGTCTCAGTTACAATCACCCCGATTATGGCGCCATTCACCGCCTATATAGCGGGGGAAGTTGGCCCTCATCGTGGAGCACTTTTAGGGGCACGATCACCCCCTAAAACCCCTATAAATAGCCCCGTTGCTATAGAGAAGAGGTCGGTCAATTTAGATCGGAGAGGTCGGATTTTTGGCCAGTAAAAAGAGAGGCCGAGAGATATCAACAGGCGCGACACATACAGAGAGAGAGAACCCGACTCTTCAAGCCAGCTTGTTGCGTACAAGTTGCTCTTCGCCTACCTTCTCTTTTAGAGTTTTGGTAGACGGGGCGGAGTTACTCCTTCTACCTGCCAAGGAGAGAAGATCCCTCGACGGTCCAGACGGTCATCTGGTCAACGGAGAACAAGATTCACTCTCCACCGCCACACGAAGAACCCAGCACTAAACAAAGGGGGAATTCAAGATTCATATTCTCCCTCCCTTGTAACGGAAGATTAAGCCTGGTGTAATTGTTCATCTGATTCAAGGAAATTTTTACACCAGTCCCTTTTCCGTGTCCAACAACGCCAGTCAGAACCCTCTAAAACCGCTGTACAAAAGGGACAAAACCCTCACTCCAAGGCACCGGCGTCATCAGAGAGGGGCAGTGCATCACATACCAAGCCATTAAGTACGTGTAGGGCAGCTCGACCGACGAGGGTTGGGGCGCTTCACCGTCGGCTTCCCTCTGAGTCAACAATCGGCTTGCCATGGGAGTCGACAGCCTTCCTGCCTCGCAGAAAGTCTAGGTTAACGCCCGCAACCCGCTTTGAATGCCAGCCGCCACCGGAGAGCCGGGAGAAGGGCTATGGACTGCCATAGGCCAGGAGCACCGCCGGGTACACTACATCGGCAACAATGACTTCATGTGGCAGCGTGGGCACCACACAGCGCTTCAACCACAGCATTAAGAAGCCCGCCAACAGTGCTCGATCGGAGATAGGAATCCGAGCTTGATGATGAAAGCTTTCGAAAACCATGTCAGGTTCGAAAACATCCTCGTTCGAAACCGTGGTGTAGAAGCCTTCAGAAGCCTTAAACCCTGTCGTCAATCTCCTTGTCAGAGCTGGGAGCCAGTCGGGTTACCGGATGGTCTTTCTTATTGACACCGTTAAACAAGTAGCTGGCCCAAGACAGCTGCTTGACTCCTCCCGACCTCCAAGAGGTTACCTGACCGCAAATGTGGAAGTTGTAGGATCGCTGAGATAAGGACTAATTGCGGAATTATCTCTTGTAAGCAATAATGATCTGAAATAACTCAAGTCAACACAATCTAAACAAGAAGGATTAGCATTAAGTAAATAAACAAACTTGCATGTAAGGAAAACAAATCTCAGAAATTGACAAACGCAAACAAAGAGATTTATCCTGGTTCGGTCCTTGTGACCTACATCCAGTCCCAAGCACCCGCTTGAGATTTTCCTTTAACCTTGATCTTGCCACCCAAAATCAATACAACATGTACACCACTTGTCGAATCCCCTTCTCCAAATGTGTACACCTTCTCTTCCACCAAGAGAAACCCTCTCTTCCACCAAGAGAATACCTTTACCTTTGTACAACTGCTTCTTCAAAACCAAGAAGCCTCCCGTGTACAATGGTCACCTTGTACAACTTGCCTCTCAACCAAGAAGCCTCCCGTGTACAATGAACACTTTGAGAATTACAAATCTTTTTCCTATAGCCTTGGTACAGATGTGTATGTGGACAAGGTACTTGTTGACTGATTTTTCCTGCACACAAAATTAGAATATTAGATTAAGAATAGATCGTGCGAGGAATCAGTTCTAATCCGCGGTAGCAGGGCTATGCGGGTCGTGATCCTCAAGGAGGGACTGCGATGAAGCGTTAAGCAAGTTATACTCTAAAGCTTTTATTTTTATTATTAGTAGTGGTATTTACAATGGATGGTATGGTATTTACAATGGGTCGGAAGAAAAGAATATGGAGAAGTTGTATTATTCTACAAAAAGAAAAGAAAAGAAAAAGAAAGAGAACTTATCTCTTTATTTGCTTGCCGTTTGAACGTTGCGATAATTTCCCTTTATTGGAAGCGTACAAGCACAGCTTATGGGATCGTCCGCCTTCTTAATCTACTCTACGAAATAAAACAACAAGCTATGAAGACTTGTTCATCGCCATGGGCCGTCAAGTTCCTTCTTCGGCTAGGTAGTCTCAAAGCGTCAAGTTCTCACACGGTTTGCAAGACATCAGAGAAGGAAACAATATAGAAAACAAGATCAAGAGACAAGAACACACATAAAATAGAAGAGATGAACAAATAAACATAACAAAAACAAACCTTTGAATGGATTTCATTAACAATTGAAGAAGAGAGTTGGCTTACACCGCTGTCACCTCAGTACAAGCATGGACTCTTTCCTCCATGAAAGCTTCCTCCACTCTCAGAATTTACAAAAGATAAACAAAAAGAAAACCTAACCTAGAAGAAAGAGGAAAAACCCTAAAAATCTGAACTTTGGCCCTTCGCTGGACGCTGGACGCTCTTTACGTTGCATTGCAGGAGATATTATAGATGCAGAAGGCTACAGAGTCCGACGAAGCTGCCCACGAAATTTGGGATCAGGATCTTATCAAAGTGCCGCGGATTTGCGGCGGTTCCGCGGCACTTTTGTGGCTTCTGGCCACGCGCTTTGGCGCGTGGCTTCATCTGTCCGTCCATGTAGGCGCCTGCTTCTAGAATTGTAATCCTGGCCTTTAAATTTGGATTTTGAGGTAACTTGGTAATCAAGTTACCTTAATCCAGATTTCTTCAAATCTTCCTCCCACGAATTTCTCTTATCTTGGCCCTTTATCCCATCCTGCATGTGTTTAGGGTTGGACAGAAGTCTATCCTTCCCTAATCTCTGATTTTTGCAACTTTTAGCCCTTGTATTGCATTTTGACTCTTTGTATTTGCGCTTTTTCACCTGGGCTTCAAACATGGGCTTGGATCTTGGCTTTGGGGCTCTTTAGGCTTTATTTATTGCTAAAATAACAATTCGAGGCTGCACACAATAAATTACAAATTATTAATAAATGTGCAGAATTAAATGAATAAATATGAAAAGTGATGGTAATATGATGATAAAAATGCACTTTTGACTACCAATCAGTACTGTATAGGAAACAGGAACTTCACAG
>JAVJIF010018628.1:0-113476 GCA_038442645.1 Agave tequilana
TGCTATTTCACAAAATTAAATAAATTTCACAATTATTTTTTAATATTAATAAATTTCTCATGAGATAGCAAACACAACGCACCCGTAGCAACTTCACTTCAATTTCTCTATTTGAAGCCTACTTCAACTATAAAGGATATGCAACCCACTTTAGCTTCAATTTCTATAGTGATGCGCTTACTTTAACTCAATATAATTTTTATACAATTATGTCACCTTTATTTCTACTAAGTGATACTTTCTATCAAATTTACAGAAGTGAAATGAACAACAAGAGGAGAGGATTGATAGAAAGAGATAGAGAAAGTGGCAGCGTTAGGGATCAGCGCCGTGCCAATGAGGTCGGCAGTGGCAGAGGCCTCGATTCTAGAGGAAACATGGAGAGAGTGGAGGCATTACCAGCGAACATGTCGGGGCAATGACATTGGCAGTGGCGGGACAACGACGACGGGGGCAAGGACGGCGACGGCGTTTAGGGTTTGGGCTAGGGCAGAGAGAGGACTGAGTGAGGTCGGGAGTGAGAAAGTGAGAAGGGGTGGTTTTTATAGACGTGGGGTCCCACGTGGTCCCATGTCTATAAACCACCTGCTTGGGAGAAAAATTCCTAGTCTGGCTTAGCCGGTGGTGGCAATCTCGTCGAGCTAGAGAAGCAACCCAGACTTAGGCAAAATTGCCCGAGTTTGGCTTGGCCGAGGTTGACAACCCTTCCTATGTAGCACGGACTCGGGTGTCGGACATGGACACGAGACACGATAAATCCAAAAAACAAGATTCGAAGACACGATAAGCAATAGTTTATTATTATTTTTATTATATATTAGATTTTCTCCCCCTTTTCTAATTTTTCAGAATTCTCTCATACTTCCAAAGAGGTGCATTGTCTTTAAATTTTTCAACGGTACTTTTCAAAGTAGATGTTTTTACACAGCTCTACCTATGTGAGTAAATAATGAGTGAATCGTGTTGCTGGCATAATACAGTTAAGACAACGTTATAACATGTGGTCTCGTCGTCAATGTTTGAATCATCATCTTCTCCTTGAAAAATGAACTCGTTTGAATCCGATTTGGACACTACTTCAGGCTCTCTGTTGACTAAAGCAATCTTGATCGGGCTAGAGCAATTAGCAGCCACATGTCCAATGTGCTGGCACTTGTAACACTTGATTGTGAGAGTCAGTTTAGAGAACTCTCTTTAGTGCCTTTGCCTTTGTTTTCGACACTTTACCTTTAGTGTCTACCTTGTGGGCGTGTAGATGTTTGGCTTTGGAAGTGGTTGGGGTACGTACTCGAGTTAGATTTGTTGTTTGTCTGTGGTCGCATCTATATCTCAAATATCTAATACGCAAATTAGAAATAAGAAAACACCCTAACCTCAATGTGATTGAAAATTTCATGTTTTAAAACTTTTTCACTATATTTGGGCTCTTATTATCCAGTTCGCATAATTATTATTAATTTTAATAATAATAATGCAAAAGAAAGAACTACTAATATAAATATTATTATCAGCTGTGATAGTGTACTTAACATAGCTTTATATATTTAACATAAAAAAGATGATATTGCAAGAAGTAATGAGATAGGTTTCACCAATTTTTGTTTCTGAACCACGCGATTCAGTAAACTGAATTTTGGTGGATTGATATATAAGGTGAGAGTTTCGTTGGTTCGGTCGGGTTCGGGTTTCGGAACTCAAAACCGAAACCGACCGAACTAGAGCGGTTCGGTTAGATTCGGGTTTCAAAAGGTTATTTCGGTTATAACCGAACTTTGCTCACCGCTACGATTAAGGTATGTTTATTTGCAGGTAAAGTGGATTTAAGTGGTTTCACGTGCAGTTTTCCATTCTTTTACATGTTTGTGTTTGTTCAACACAATGAGGGGGAAATGATACCGTGTTGGGCTCACGAAAATTCTACGTAGCTCTCACACAGGTTCCAGCCATCATGAGCTAAGAAAATGGTTGGATTTCTGATCTAGTGGGCCCCACATAATAAATTTCAAAGAAAACTACAAGTATGGGCCCCACCACTTTTATCCCAAAAATCTACAACCAGCCAAACACACCTAAAGAGATATATAAAATATTAGTATAACCGTTAGGCGATGGAAAACTGACCGACAGATGATGGCGACGAGAGAGATAAAGGAGAACGGAGAGGAAAGTGGGGAGAGGAGAGGAGAAATGAGAGCTAAAGAGGGAGAGGGAAGAGGGGGCGGAAGAGGGAGGAAAGGCGGAGAGCTAATGTAACACCCCATCTTCAGAATACGTACCCAAATATGTGTGCTGATCTTTTAGCATATTTTCTTATTTTCTATTATTTGATTATTTAAATATTTTTGCTCATATAGCTGTACGACATGATTTGACCTCTCTGATAATCAGATTTAATCAAGTTCAGTTTTAAAGACTGTTTTTCAATATA
The DNA here is from genome assembly GCA_038442645.1 of Agave tequilana. Taxonomy (NCBI): domain Eukaryota; kingdom Viridiplantae; phylum Streptophyta; class Magnoliopsida; order Asparagales; family Asparagaceae; genus Agave; species Agave tequilana. Next base: position 2,429 of record JAVJIF010018628.1, read on the forward strand.
TTAGAATTTACATGAATTTTTGAAATTTTTCTGAATTAAATTGTAAATCTTCAAAACCGGTGTCGATCAATGTCGTTGACCGATTATCAGATTTTTAATTTACAAATAGAATTGAAATTCTAGATATAACTTTCACATTATTTCTTAAAATCATATTTTCTATCTAATTGTATTTTCTGAGATTTTTTAGAATTTATCAAAAATCCGGCCGACCCGGTGTAGACTAGTATCAACGGTGGATTTCAGAATTTTTATTTTAAAAACAGAATTGAATTTCTGAAAATTGATTTCACTAAATATCTTAAATAATATTTATTATTTTTGAGAATTTTTGAAAAACTTTTTGAGATACTTCATTTTTCAGTCTTTTCCAGAGTTTCAGTGTTTTCTCAGATACCAGAATTTTATCTAGATATTATTTTTATATTTTTCTCCTTTCCTCTCTCCTCCCAGACGCGAGGTTCACCAAATCTAAATTCAATTTTTAATGCAGAGATTCTCTCAATTCTGCATTTAATGTTATGTCCTTCAAAATTAACTCAGATCAAGTCACCCGTGTCTTTTGTCCTTCCATCAAACGCGATTCTCGCATTTTCCTTGGGATGCAGGTTTCATCCCCCACGCCTGGGCAATTGGTAGACGCGGGTATGGCTATTGAATGAGATGCGAGTCTCATTTGAATTGGGATGGCAATCTTGTAATAATAAAACTTTTCCTTATATATAACCCCCACCTTTCTATCTCTCTCTTTCATTTTTCCTCCTTCCCACCAACATCAGCAAATGGCAGCAGCATATCAGCCAAAGGGCTGCGTTTTTTTGGCCATCACCACCACCAAACCCTCCTTCCTTCACTCTCCATCATTTCCCCCTCATCTCCTCCTTCATTCCAACAACAACAACAACCACAATATTATCTACACCACCATCTTCTTCTTCTTTCTTCCACAAAACAACCCATTTCCACCATTTTCTTCTCCATTTCCACCACCACCTGCACTACTTCCGCCACCAACAATTATACCAAGTTCTTCTCCTCGTCGTGCTCTTTCCAATTAACATATCTGTCGCCCTCCGAAACCCCTTTTACAAAACTCCATTTTTCTCATTTGAACGAGACTTGCACGACCTCGGTTTGGGTTTTTAAGGCTTTGACCAGGGCCAGTCGGCCGCCGCTGGCGACCGCCGGCCCGGCCGTCCCCTCCCCCTTTCCCTCTTTTCTTCCTTCTTTCTTTCCTTCTTCTTTACTTTCCTTTTTATCTTGTCTTTTTCTTTCTTCTTTTCTCCTTCCATTTTTCCTTCTCTGTTTAATTAGCAAGAGAGCAATCCTCCTTCACTGTGTCTCTCTCGTCTCCCTGTCTCTCTCTTTCTCTCTGTTAATTGCCAGAGACGCGGGTTTTTGTCAAATAATTTCTTAACGTGATCTTCGCGTTTTGCTATCTAACGCGACACTCTCGTTTTTGTATCATGTGACTCGGAGCTCACGCCCGTGTTCGCGTTCTTTATCGTGTTATAACTTAAACGTGAGTCTCGAACCCTGCGTTGGTGACGTCTGCATAATGCGACTCCCGCGTTTGCAACCCTACGTCTTCATTCTCCTTCTTTCTAGTTCATTACCTCTCCTCCTCTTTTAATATAATATCCGTTATATAGACGTGTTAACGCGTTGTTTACCTGAATTCTAATCTCCAGGATTTCACGGTATTTTCTGAAGATTTAGGCGAGTGTTCTCACTTTTCTTTTTAGATTTTCTTGCTTTGTCGTGTTAACTAGTATTGTATTATTTTTCTGACATACTTGCATTTATCATGCTGTCACTTGTCACCTGCCTAATATCACCTCCCAGTCATATGTCTTATGGCACCTGATATACTACTACTTGATATTTGCCCTATTATGACATATTGATATTTGGCTTAAGATTGTCACATTTACGGGAATCATGTATTTGTTATCCTGTATTATATACAATGACTTGAATTTATAATACTCATGTACTCTTGAACTCCTGAAATCCTGATCTTGTCATGCACTTGCTTTTCCCGTAGTTGATAATTACATAATAAACTATAAAAATGGACAACTTGCATTGGGTCAGGGGAAACTTACGGCTATCAATATATGTTCGTGTTTACAGTGGTACAAGGTATGTTGTGCAAATAAAACTTCCGATCGGACCTGTGGGCCTCCAGGCGACCTAGGGGAGTGCTGGCTCCCTCCTTCCTGGTACCATTTTGATAAGGGCATCTTATAAAACCTTCCTGTAGGCCTTGCGGCCGGTTCCGAGCACCAACAATGGAACGTCCTGGACCGTGGTCCCATGCATGCACGGAACCCACTGTAAACATTATTCATTGATACCCCCGTTGGTTTCAATAACAGCCTCGATTTACTCATATGTGGATGTATGTGTGCTGAGACGCTATTACACATACTTAGACATAAGGGTAGAACGAATAATAAGTATAAATATTAAAAATAATAATGATAGGTTTATTCAGGCCTTAACACTTTCATTTTATATCTCCATCGCATGCTTACTATACATGTACACTCGATACAGCTTTTGATGCTTATTACTGTTTGGTTATATCAACACACATATACTTATCTCTGCACGGCACTTGGCATTCACCTGAATATTTGTTGGGGAGTTTCTGACTCCCCTGGACTTGCAGTTCAGGTTCTGAAGCCTGAATTGAAGTGGAGCCCTCCACCGAAGATCAAGTTTACCTCTCGGCGCAGGCTGACCAGTCCTACCTCCTTCTGTTCCTGAATCTTCCTGCAAGCTCGTGGAACTTCCTCTCAGCTCGTGAGCACCCTTTTTACTGTACAAACTGAAATTTTTACTTTTGTATCTGGCTGTGACATAATGTACATGTACCAATATATCACGCTCTGTGATAACTTTGTAATACTTATGTTGGAATGTATATATGCAACATGCTTTCGTACTTTGTTACTTGCCTGTACTGATGCTTAACGTATATACGTGAGGGTATTTCCGACCTATGTATATACGTCACAGTAGCGTCTCCGTACTCGCAGGATCGGGGCGTTACAGCCAAAGAGAGGGGAGACAGACGACGAACAGACCAATTTGTGAAAGAGTTACATGAGAAAACCTCCCTTTTGTCTGTTTTAATAAACTAGTATACCTTGGCGTTGAGAAAACGAGCACAACGACGAGAGAGTCGACGACTGCGAAGAGAGAGGAAGAGGAGGCGGCGGCTGGAGGAAGAGGGGCAGCCAGAGGGAGAGAGGAGGAGGTTGGTGGAAGAAAAAGGAGCACTCTCTCTATCTATTGCGTGGGCGAGTACAAGACAGATAGACGGACGAGCAAAGTTTGTGAAAGAGTCACAAGAGAAAACTTCACTTCGCTCGGACTTGATAACAACGAAAAAACTTTCCAAATTTCGCTGCGGGTCACATGGTATTGGGTTTAATATGCTGTTTGTTTGGTCTTAGGTTGGGCTCGATTCCTGGCGAATTTCATTATCCGTAATTTTTAAAACTATTTTTTTTTTTTTGGAAAATTGCAAATATTGGTTCTTATTTATTTAAAACTAAAACTTTTGAAAAATTTATTAGAAGCAAGTTGGGGGGAAAAAACCTGAAAGTTCATTTGAATTGCTAGTTTTATATCCTTTTAGATTCAGATTGAACAGGTGAGCTTTAAAATCAGCTACATTATTATGGCAACTGAAAGGAGAAAATATTGAATACAAAGCATTATTTATCCTGGGAAGCCTCTGACCATTTGCACTGCAATTGAACTCGAGTGGCAAACTCATTTCTCCTGAGTAGTCTATGACCATTTGTTGGGAAATTGAACTTGAGTGGGCAAACTTACTGTCGAGTAACATATCATCGTGTCCCCACAAGTAGCCCACCGGTTGACCTTGGGTTTGTAAAAGCTTCGCTCACTCACAGGTCAACAGGTCCCCGGTTCAAATCTTATCATGTGCAGATATTTTCTTCAATTATTTCTGGCTGACAACCCGGTCTGGCTCTAAATTTGCTCCCCGATGACTGAACCGAAAAAGGCAAACTGACCCGGCTTGTTTTTCAAGTTCAGTCTCTAATTCACAAGAAAATACGTCAAAAATTTCAATGAAAACTATAAACGCTGCTTCCCTTCACCAGTTTCAAATTTACAGACACTCAAACAAAGAGAACTCTGAACAAGTTTGCAACCAGAGCTATGCTCCAGATTCTCAGACTGAGATATACACCGAGTGCAAGATAATGCAGATTTCACTGAAGCGATTCGCAAATTTGAAACAACAATTTGAATGCAAGACACAGTCAGTGGTACATTGAATGTTGAGACATTGCCAGAATAAGACCAAAAGGTACAATGAACAAATTTTGCACTGAATTCTACTTCTTTTCCCCGGCTTTCCCTTCCTTTCTTCTTACAACTTCATCAGCGTATCTGACACCCTTCCCCTCGTAGCTCTTCACAACGATTCTCGTGTTTTCCTCCACCTTCACTTTCAGCCCATCTGGAATTGCCATTCGAACAGGGTGAGAAAACCGAGTGCTAAGAACCAAGTCTCTGCCTTCTAACATGGCACGATAACTTGACTCCAACCAATTGGAGCCTCTTCTCGAATCCTTTGGAGACTCCGACCACCATGTTGTCAGTAAGTGTTCTGCAGGCAAAGGAAGATTATATACAAAAGTGAATGAAAAAAATGAGCATTATTTCATGAAAGGAGACAGAAACAAGTATATATCAAAACCCAGAAATGGGAGCGAACTCACGATGAACACAAAATTCAAAGAGCAACCGGTAATCCTTTTGCAATCCCCTTAATCACTGAACATACTCATTGATTCTGGTAAAAGAAACCTATTCTATAAACGCAACATAATGATTCCCTAGATTTTATTTTTTTGAAGGGAAAATTATAAGGAATAAGGGAGAAGATCACAGACAGAAAAATTAGGAAGGAGAATAAAGGAGAAAGAAATTTCCGTCTCTAACGTCAGCAAACACATAATAGCCATGTTACCCAACTTTCTTTTTCTTCTTCAGAAAATAATAAAAACTTAATGTAGAAAAGATTGTCCTTATGGCAATATTACAAGTATTTATTAACAACAAATAACTAGAGTATACAGTTGTATTATATAAGAACAAGGATGGCATGTGAAGACACCTTTACCCAGGACTGGTAAATATTGGGGTATGATACTCGCCAAACTGATAAATTTCGACGCCCCTCATCACAAGAGAATGGAGTCTCTGTCTGCTCTAATTTTCCCTTTCCATTTTCAAAGATTGCGTTCGAGATCAGAAGCTTAAGGATCTTCAAATCTCATCCTGCTAAAGCTACAGCAAATGTTTGTCACCATCCCAAAATACATGTGAAACCTTGAGCAATAGTCTTTCCCTCCTTGCACAAACCCTTGTAAAGGTCTCAGTCATGCATTGCATTAATCTATTTTTGTTTTAAGGTCTAATATAGAGAACCATTAAAATATAGGTGAGTACCAGCTAACAGTTCATTGTCCACAACCAGGGCATCAAATGAAAAGGCTGGTCAGAAACAGCTTGTTCCTCTACTGATTTAGGTAAACTCTATCAATTCAAAAATGAGCTGAGCTTGAAAAGAGCTTCATCATTAACTTTCAGTCTGTTTTTGAGTAGCACGAAATTTGCCTTGGTATTACACGCCATATAATATGGACAAGGATAGTTGGTGTATTACTTTAGTGAAATTCTTATATACCAATATCGATAAATTCTAATCTCTTCAACTAAAGTTTGCAATACTAAGCTGCAAGAGAATAAGCCAACACATCAAGACCTGGATTTTCCATTTCAAATCTAATTAGTTCCTAATTCCGACAATGAAGGACACACCATTATAGTGTTTTATACATTATATATGTGCTTGCGATTCTTCCAACTCTGCTATAGAAAGCTTGTGCACCTCATTCCTCTTGAAAGTATGAACATTTAATACCAAATGCTAGTCCAGAATATCTAACTTGAAATCCTGCACATGTTGTCTTTACGTACTAATTTCAATAAATCCCTTAGCTGTTAAGCATTGTAAAAAAGGCCCAGAGAGCTCCCATCTGAACATCGAAGCAAAGGGCTAAGTTGACATCAAGCCTCTTAACCACCATTGCCATAATAAGAAAATTGGAATTATGTAATCTGACAAGCAAAGACCAATTAGACTAGCAAACTGAACACCTTAGTTCTTTTCTCTTTTTCACTCCTTTTCTTTCTTTCTTTTTTTGTGAGGATAAAGGTGGGAACCACCACCACCACACCCCCCCCCCCCCCCCCCCCCCCGGTTTTCTCTTTTTAGGAGAGAAACTTCACCTTTATCTTTCCACAAGCCTTGAACCAGAAACCTCAACTGTCACAATTAAGCCCCCTGCCAACTTGCGCTCAGCAACTAAATTGTATAAACCTGAAAATTTTGTGAATAATTCTACTCTATAATACTAGACCACGTAGCCAAACACGATTATGGGATCCAAGGAACACAATACGTCACGGCTGTACGGCTAATTTTCAAAAATTAGGACAGCATATACTGCAAAGTTTGTGTAAATACTGGTTCCCTGAGTGTATGTGTCCACACACGCATGCGCGCAGAATAGTATAATATGCATTAAACTAATGCAGATATGGGTCACAGATGCAACATGATACAAATATGCAAAATATATCATGAGTGCGTCAATAGTAAAATTATACTTGAATGTACTTTGTACCATGAATATGTAAACCTAGAACACTAGAAAGGTTGAAAGAGAAGAAGATCTCCGAATGTTATAGAACATTTTTTTGAGTTACATAAAGCAATAATTATGTTCACAATCATATTCCTTATTAAGATTAAGAATTCTTAGTTAAGAAACTTGACATATTAAAAAAAATGCATTTCTTAATAACAGAACTATAAACTATCATTCAAATATTTGATTATTTTTTAATTCTTAGTCTCAGACACGTTAATGATATTTTTGGATATGTGCAAAGTATAGGAAATATCAAAGATCTGCTTCAATCTTTATTGCTTTATGGTTTCGTCACCTTTTTAGCAAACAATTGGGTAAATTATCTAGCATCCCACCCTTCAACCCCATCCCAACTTCCCCCCCACCAACCCCAACAATAAGAGAAAAATGTCCGGTATCTTTCTTATTGACAATATTATATAATGCTCTTACATGCTTGGAGAGCACTATTCTTCCCTCCGCCAACAAAGATGATATCCTTGATTTGTTGGCGATGGTGATAATTCTAGTCTTGCAAGTAATTCCATACTCGTATGCTATCCTTTACATAGAAACATGCCACCAAACTATAGTATATAATTCTACAAAGTTTGAGCTACAATCTCCAAGACATGGATCATAAAAAATTAATAGACTGACTAAAAGTGATTTTAAAATTTTAGAAAGGGCAGCATAGATTGCAGTTTGGACCAACTTGTAAAGAAAAAAAATGTGATGATGGTAAAATAAAATAGCACTAACTGATGATGAAAATTAATTATATTCTGGTTCGAAATTAGATAAATAATTAAAGCAAGAAGTGCAAGATTTGTTAAGTAGTAAAGAGTATAGGAATCTCCTCCATACAAGGGACATATGTATCCGCATGACTGATGATTAGAGATGCATACTTTAGGTAGACAGCAATGCTTGGAGAGAAAGTGAAGGAATCCACAGCAAGAGATCCTTCTTCTCCTGAAAACTATAATGTGAGATCATGAGGCTGGCAATTTTTCTCGTTGTCACACAGATGAGGCAAAGTTCATAAAGTACATTTGATAATTTAAGTCACTGCTCCTATGCGCACGCACACGCCTTCACCAATCCAAAGTTGAAAGGCATATAAAGACACCAATGAAATGGTTTCTCACTTATCAGGCATTAAAATAATGGAAAATGACACACGTGCACTGAGACACCGAAATGCTTATCAAGCTAAATGAATGGAAATTGTAAGATGCTCAGGAATAATGCTCTAAGCATGACCTCGACTTTGACATCACATTATCTATCTGAGATCATAATATAAATATAACCAATAAGAACAAATTTTTATGATTCCTTAAAATGCAACTCTCTCTTTCAACCTTCACCTAGACATAGTAGCATAATGATATAAAGATATTGGTAATCATGTCCCATAAAAAATGGGGTCAGCTACAGATGCCCTTGAAAGATGACAATGTTCTACAACACATGTCAACCTTAAGCCAACCATGTCTTAACTAGTGGCAAACTCCCAGGAAAGGAGACTATGATAGCCTTAGGTTTGTTATAGGGGAATTCAACTCACATGCCACAGGCACAGGTAAGCCAAGAGCCAAACAGAACACATTCCCACCACATAAACATATAATTCATAAAATCTTTTATCTTTAGCATATTCATGCAGGTGTGGAGTTGAAACTAGAAAATGGAATAATGTATAGCCATCGATAGTCTCTAATACATGCACTCTCCGAAGGAAATTTAGGATGGAAAAGATCACAATGATTCACAGGGAAGGGAGAAAATCTAAAACCTTTGGGGCGATATGAGATCCACGACCCATTTGAATCAGAAGATTGGCATAGCCCTTCTTAAACAACTCTGTGTTTACTTGCTCAGAGTCTGCTGTCTTTACAAGAGTATCAAACGACGTGGCTCCAACTGTCACAAACTCTGTTTTCTTTGCAATTCCACCAACTCCATCCATTTTGCCCAGTGATCTTCTAGTTAAATACCAATGTGTTTTGCTCTACAAGATCATCTAGAGAAAAGAATATAATGTCAGAAATTTGTAGTGAAGTTAGTTCTGAACACAGTCTAGTACAAGATAAAGATATTGTGCTATACAAATAATAAACCAAAGATATATATAATGAGATGGTGATTTATTATAATCAATTTCAACTTTAAAGTAATGGACAAACCGCACTTTAGAATTAAAAGTATTAATAGACAAAATATTGAAGATAAAATTTAAAGGACAGAAGGAGAACAACTAATAAATAAGAACTGAAATGAAAAAACATTAAACCCTTGTAAACCCATTAATGTTTCATAAGATTAATGATTCTTTTTTATGTATAAGTTTTAGTTCATTTTTCTCAAATTAGTTGTTATTTGTTAAAATAAAAGCAGCATATTTTCCATCATAAGATGTGTCTTTGTTTCCAACAATAACATTTTTTTTGTCACATGTTGGCATTTAAAGTATACATCAACAAGATATTAACAACACAGCAATTGAATTAAGATTCAGCTAACACTTCCACACAATTTAGTACTTCCAGATGTAACAAAAAACAGTGATCTCCTCACAATGTTACAAGTATTGCCTCCTTAATCAGCTCAATTTATTCTGAGTCACTTGCACTTCTTCGACTCCTCTTATGGTGCCGGTGCTTGTGTTTCTTCTTCTCTTTATTCTTTTTTCTTTTGGATCTTTCCTCCTTCGATCTCCGCTTCTTCTTCTCCTTCGAACGATGTTTTTTCTTTGAGCTATCTGCGTCCCGAACTTCTTCAGGTAGCAATTCGTGAGATTTAATAAAAGATGGTTTTTCAGGGCCATGAATACGATGTTCCCAGTCTTCTTTTTCTCTTGCATCAGGATCAGCCAAGAGCTTCCCAGTGTCGTGGTCTGAAGATGTGGCTGAAGGATAGGGACCAGGTTCATCCATCCTTGATCCAATGGCACCTCTGCCCCTTTTAGCCCTGCAATATAGGGGTTAAATATTTCAGTAAACAGTATTTACAACTCACAGCATTTTCCTCGTAAATAAAATTTTCAACAAGAAATCAAATATATACATTTCCTGGTGAATCGAGCCAGTTTTTTTGCAAAATTGGATGACCATCATTTATCTACTATAAGTGTATCATTTACATATAGCCCTTGATAAAAATTTAAACAACCACAACTAAAACATAAAACACAAGCATAAAATATTTTTACTTGAAGTAACAAACTATTGTCCTTTTCTGGTATCACATCTAAGTATTTCACTAAAAAATACATGGAAAGCCTTTTACCAAAAAAGATTTGGTTGGCTACATGAATTCCATTTCAACTATGTCACGGATTATTTCATTTTAACCAACAAAAACTCAAGTTCTCATATGTAGCTGAACTCATATCTATGTGACATGACACTAACCTTGAGCGGAGGAACTCTTCCACTTCGTCGTCCTTCAGACCACCATCATCGCTAGAATAACAAGTATCATCATCGTGACCATGTTTGCTTGATGAAGCATATGCAGACCTTCTACAGGTTGCTTCTTCATGCCTTGAACTAGAAACCCTTTTACGAGAATCACTAGCGTTCTTGTCACCATAGCGTACATCCTTGCCCTTTTCTCTGCTCTTTAGCTTTGCGTCCAGCTCCCGCTCCTTCTCCCGAGCACGCCACATTTCATTCACCTCTACAGCTCGATTTGCTGATTCAACAAAAGTTAAAAGAGTGATAAACTGGATTAGCAACCAGCAGGAAGAAACAACAAAATGGAGAGAACGGATGCAAAGTAAAGTTGTTGCACATGATTATACTGTTGCTTAGGCAATTTCTCAGCAGGATTTGGGCTGGGCTTATAAGTGTGCTACAGAGACTATGGGTCTGACCCATGACAAAGCAGCTAACAGATCTGGCTGCTATGTCGACATGCCCACAAGTAGATTAGATGCTTGAGCATCTAATCTGTTTAGCTAATTTAGTTCTCTTCTGTAGCGCAATACAAAATTGAAGTTATTGAACATCATATGTTTGACAAATAACAAGAATAAGATATTAATGTAGGTTCTTGCTGAATACAACATTACAATAAAACTTAACAAGTTCTTGACTCACATCCAAACATATGAGAAAAAAACTAAAGGTAACTATATTTTTGCAGGGTGGTCTGGGTTTGTTGAATTAGAGATATTGTGATCTAGCAGATAACATGTTTTCTACGAAAACTTTGTTACCTAGATACCATCTTATGGTTTCATCAAGTCCCTCTTATTATTACAGTAATAATGACTTGCCCACCACTCAACTGCCCTTGTGTACTAAGCTTCTGTACGAGCGTAAACTAGTACCAACTTCAGGAGAATTCCTAGTGTGAAAGAATTCATGATTTGATCAATTTCAGTGCTCATGGATGGATGCATTCATGAAACAAGACACCTAGATAAGCATGAATATTTTCATACAGTTGAACAGGTCATACAAATGTGGTATTAGAACACCCACTTCATGTTAATCCTACATCTTGCACTACAAGATAGTCAACATTATGAAGAAAACAGAGTAAAGACTAAGGAACTTTGTAGTTGACTAAATGGTAAGCTTTCAAGTCTCAATGCAACCACATCATGCAACTTCAATTATTAGTTTTCCCGATATCCAACATCAAATTCAATGAAAAAGGTTCAGTATCTTGGACCAACTGACTAAAGCACATATACATATATCAAAAAAAAAAAAAAATCAAAAATAAGTTCATGTGCATGCATTAGCTTAGTTAGACAGGAAAGTAAAGGAATGCTCCAGACTATCAAATGCGTTCTATGAGCAACAGAACTTACCTTGTTCCACTCCAAGAACAGTAGCAGTGAGGAAACGCGAATTCGGACGGCCTCGGACATTAGGCTGACGGAGATAAACACCCACACCTTCTCTCTCAGCTTGAGCCCGCAGTCGCCTTGCCTCTTCCATTAGCAAGGCTGCGAGGCGGTTCTCCGTCTCCAGATCCATTTGTCAATTATGCACTGTTCACAGATGTCACACAAGAAACAGCAAGAATTTAAATAAAAAATGAAAACTAAACATGACAGCTGAAACTAGCAAAGCCCACATTTATAAAGCATCACATGTAATCATATCTTTCAATTTCATCTAGGACAACCTTAAACATATAATAGATAGCCAAAAATTCCATGATGAAGTGGATATTGGGATCCAAAACTCAATTTACTCTGGACATTAATAATATGTTAGTACATATCTTTCAAATAAACATATATTAACTCGAAACTTAATTCAATTTAGACTAGACATTACTAAAAGGTAACCTTAATACAATCTTTCTTATAAACATCAATTAACTCAAACGAGAGAGCAGCACAATTAAAACGACAAATTTCTTCTTCTTCAATTTCTCCATAATCCCAATTCCAACTAGAAGCGCTTCACAATAAAGATGAAATCTTTACCCCTAATTTCTTCAGAAATATTGTTTTGAGCCAATACTCACCCTAACTTTGAAGAAACCAATAAACATCCATTCATCATGTTAAAATCCATAGAAAATATGAAAAAAATGAAAGACGAATTCATAAACCCTAAGATAGAGAAAAAGAGGGGAGCCGTAACTATTAGCATACCGCTGGCTTGCTCGACGAAACCCTGAATCAATGATACACAAACTCGAACGCCGAAGAGAGATGGCAGATTGCGCTGGAGATGAGCTCGATCGCTCGACCAATCGTTGGGGGGTGGAGAGAAGCATATAGACGACGCTGCGCGAGCTTCAGTCGCGATCGAGATCCAAGAATCGAAGAGCGAAGTTTTCCGATTTGAGTTTCTGCTCGAGTTAGGGCAGAGAACAATTGAGCGATTTCTCGAAGAGGGCAGAAATTTTGTAGACCCGAATTCGGGCGGGTCTCGGGCCAATTGGTGGGCGGGTGAATGCCCGAGACCCATAACCCGCCAGAATTTTCTTCTCTTGTCCATCCAAAAAAGAAAAAGTTTACTTTTCTTAACTCATATAGAATTTTTATCTATTAATCCGGTCGTCTTTATTCACAAAAGAGAGCAACATACCTCCTCATTTTTCTTCCACTCAGCCCCCCTTCTCCTTCTCCACCTTCCTCTCCCCCCACCACTCCTCTTCGTAACCAATTGATCGGTTTCCCACTAACAGGTATACTAATTATTATTATTATTATTATTTTGTTCTTTTGCACAAGTAAACCCAAATCTAAAACAAAAAAATAAAAATAAAAATTAGATGGGCAAGTTACCAGCAACGTACGCCTCAAATGAAAACAGAAATTCCCAGATCCTATATATATATATATATATATATATATATATATTATATATATATATATATATATATATATATATATATATATATATATATGCACATGCAGAGAATTCCCAGATCCTATCCATATAATCTATAGTAGATTCCATGCAGCACATTTGACATTCTTTGGCATTTCCTTTGCTAATTCTTGTCCTTATGGTGATCTTGAGATTAAGAAAACTTTTACATGCCAAAAATCGACCGAGCAATTTCCAGTAACAAGTGATTAGATCTATGATATGGAATGGTCCATTCTTAATGATGGAGCTCTCTCATATTATTCACTCATGCATAATTGCAATCAACTACTGGAAAATTTTCCATTTCATTGACAGTCAATGCATGGTACAAGAAATATCTCACTACTTTTAGATCATAATCACAAATACTAATTATTGTTTTCAACATTTCTGAGATCAGCATAACTTTTTATTATCACCGAATGATATGTTGCTGTTTTCAAGATCTACATAGAGCCCAGTGTGGGCAACACACCGGGCAGTTGCCCACACTGGATTCTAAAAAGAAAAACTCACAAATCATGTACTGTAATTAATTTAAAAATCTAATGCTTGTAAATAAAACATATTTGATGCCTAGCTCAGGTGGTAAGGTTTTGTAATAAGTTATTGGATGTCATAGGTTCAAGTCTTCGTCTTATGCACATGTTTTACTTCAAATCTTCTACGTTATTTCGCCCACATTGACACTGGCTGTTTTGGTGTTCGATTTCAGGTCACTGCCCTCATGACGAGGTGCCGGGGGAAGTAAATAGCATACTGAGTGAATGGATGAAGACAACTGGAGCTGAAAGCACAAAGACAGTCGAAGTGGAAAGCAGTCTTCAGGCCATCAAGAGAGCATAAATTTTGAGACTTGTTCTATTTTGAATGTTTTTGAGATTTTCTTGGACTGGGATGAAACTGAACCCGGAGCTAGATTGGGTTGTACATGTGATGTAACCAAATCTACTCATTTATTTATTTGAATGGTGTTCATAAATCACAGAACTTGACTGCTTGCATGCATTCCCTTTGTGTTTGGAAATGAGAAAACTATCTATATGAACGAATAAAAACGGATTTTGACAAAAGAATTATAATGTTTTGCCATATTATTCAATGCAGAAATTCTGACTTAAAAGAAGCCATTTGCTTGGACAAGCTGAATGTTCATTACTCAGAATTTTTGAAAAGCTTCATTGGTCATTAATTTTAATGAGAAACAACTTTTAAACGAAGGAATAAAAAGAGATTGTGGGACTAAAAAAGAGAGAACTCTCAAATAAACCTTCTTTTATGATAATAAATAATTTTATTTCTTTCTGTAAAATAACTGAATTTAAAAGTCAAATTTTTCTGCTAGAAAACAATCACACATTGAGATTCGAGCTGGTTTCATTTTTATTTTATTTTTTTAACGATTCTTCAAGCTCGAAACTGCTCTCTCCTCTCTGAAGAGCGATCCCCCCATCCCCGCCAATAAAAAAAATGCCACATTCCGGTGATCAAAGGGCTCCTCACGAATCTCAAAATCCCTCTCAACCTTCAAAACTCGTCAAAATCTCAAGTGAGTCTTCAATTCAAGGTAAAACTTTTATTATTATGGAATAATTTCAAGTATCTACTAGTTCTTTGCAAATCTCTGAAGAAACTGTTTGCTTTTCGAAAATTCTTCTCGATCTCTAGGGTTGTTTTTATCAATTTTTTCTTAAAATCTCTAAGAACATTTTTAGCGGTGCTCTTTATAGAAATTCCCTTCTTATTTCTAACTTAATTGTGTCAATTTTGAAATAGGGAGCTTGGCTGATATTCTCTTTTTTCTGTTTTCATTTGAGGCGTATGATTGCTAGTAACTTGCCCATCCAATTTTTATTTTTTTTTATTTTTTTTGTTTTTAGATTTGGGTTTACTTGTGCAAAGGAACAAAATAATAATAATAATAATTAGTATACCTGTTAGTGGGAAACCGATCAATTGATTACGAAGAGGAGGCGGTGGGGGAGAGGAAAGTGGAGAAGGAGAAGAAAGGGGGCTGAGTGGAAGAAGAATGAGGAGGTATGTTGCTCTCTTTTGCGAATAAAGACGACCGGACTAATGGATAAAAATTCTATATGAGTTAAGGAAAGTAAACTATTTCTTTTTTGGATAGACAAGAGAAGAAAATTCTGGCGGGTTATGGGTCTCGGGCACTCACCTGCCCAATTGGCCCGAGACCCGCCCGAATTCGGGTCTAAAAAATTTCTGCCCTCTTCGAGAAATCGCTCAATTGCTCTCTGCCCTAACTCGAGCAGAAAACTCAAATTGGAGAACTTCGCTCTTCGATTCTTGGATCTCGATCGCGATTGAAGCTCGCGCAGCGTCATCTATATGCTTCTCTCCACCCCCAACGATTGATCGAGCGATCGAGCTCATCTACAGCGCAATCTGCCATATCTCTTCGGCGTTCGAGTTTGTGTATCATTGATTCAGGGTTTCGTCGAGCAAGCCAGCGGTATACTAATAGTTACGGCTCCCCTTTCTTTTTCTCTATCTTAGGGTTTATGAATTCGTCTTTCATTTTTTTCATATTTTCTATGGATTTTAACATGATGAATGGATGTTTATTAGTTTCTTCGAAGTTAGAGTGAGTATTGGCTCAAAACAATATTTCTGAAGAAATTAGGGGTAAAGATTTCATCTTTACTGTGAAGCGCTTCTAGTTGGAATTGGGATTATGGAGAAATTGAAGAAGAAGAAATTTGTCGTTTTAATTATGTTGCTCTCTCGTTTGAGTTAATTGATGTTTATTAGAAAGATTGTATTAAGGTTACCTTTTAGTAATGTCTAGTCTAAATTGAATTAAGTTTCGAGTTAATATATGTTTATTTGAAAGATATGTACTAACATATTAGTAATGTCCAGAGTAAATTGAGTTTTGGATCCCAATATCCACTTCATCATGGAATTTTCTATACAGGGAGTGCAGTGTTCGCATTTCTATACAGGGAGCTGTACAAAGTGGCGACGATGCAGACTTCCCAGTTCCAGGCACACAACACACTCTTGCAAGTAATCCAAGTAAAATACCTTATTTATGCTTCTATCATATTAATTACGTGTATGTTAATTTAACACGTGCTCATTTTGTTTCTTCAGTTATGGTCTTGGGAGCGCTTGTCCGTTAGTCAGCCCACCCTGAGACACCATTCAGCTCGATGGTCAGTTATCACTTAGTTACAGATAATTTTAGTTTACTAAATTTAAGTAAATATTTCTATTTAAATATATTATTTTGTTCTAATCATATCGTGTGGTGCAAGTGGAATGTGAAGACCTGAGACAAGACACAACAAAAGTTGCAACTCTATAGAAATAAGCTCGATGCAAAGGAAGTATTTGGAGTTACCTAGAAGCCATACACTAGAGAAACACTGCATGCTTTGCCACCAGTCTATACAGAAGCTCTCAAATATGGCGTGCAAGGACTCAGCTTATATGCTGAGATTATGGAGACGCATCTTCAAGATTGAGTCCTCCATCAGCTCAGGCTTAAGCAGCATATTCCTGATGTCGTAGAGCAGGTGACTCGAATAACCCGCGCAAGCAAGCGGGTGTGTGATTGGAGGCAAGAGCTCAGCACTTACATCAGCCAATGGGATGATCGAGCCGATGAGGTTCAGAGCCAGAAATATTCCCCCATGGTATCCTCAGACTACATAAGCTCATATTGGGGGATCACTCGTCGCTAAATTATTTTGTGTCGTTGCGCTGGATGGATACCAGCCTGCTATTATACATGAGCGACAGTTGATAATACCTCAACACAATCCTCACTCTTTAAATTTGTGATATGTTGATATTATGATGTTAAAATTTATGATACAAGATGGATTGGCGTACGACGCAGATGGTGGGGAAGGCTTTGCTGAACGACACTCTTGAGGGTCTCGATACTTTAGAGGACTCTCGCTTTCATGAGGAAGGTGCCAGGGCGGAGCCAATTTGCAAGCCATCAAGTGCACTAACCCAACATCATTATACCCGTCGCCCACGCCTTCCGCAGCCCATTGATGCGCAAGACGAGCCGAGACCATAATGGCGTCTAGGAGCTAAAGGAGGCAGAACCATCCCATGCTGCCCCTGCACGTGGACGAGCACCACATGCATTAGCTTGTTTACAATGATTTTCTTTTTTATACTTGTATTTGAATATTTTAAGAAATTTAATGAAATTTTGAGATATTTGGATGACTTCCGAATGTTTTTATGGATATGAAATGAATTTTCGAGACGTTTGGATATAATATTTGATATTTGTGATTTCATTATATTTGTGATACACATTAAGATATTTGTGATACGAGTTGTGTACTATGATGTTGTGTAATTGTGATAATTGTTTAAATTTTTGTGATATTTTGAGATTTATACATGTGATATTTGTGATGCAATGTACAAGTTGTGATATTAATGATCAATGAAGCTTTTCAAAAATTCTGAGTTAAGAGTAAGAAAACTTTTACATGCCAAAATCGACTGAGCAATTTCTAGTAACAAGTGACTAGATCTATGATATGGAATGGTCCATTCTTAATGACGGAGCTCTCTCATATTATTCACTCATGCATAATTGCAATCAACTACTGGAAAATTTTCCATTTCATTGAGAGTCAATGCATGGTACAAGAAATATCTCACTACTTTTAGATCATAATCACCAATACTAATTATTGTTTTCAACATTTCTGAGATCAGCATAACTTTTTATTATCACCGAGTGATGTCGCTGTTTTCAAGGGCGGATCTACATAGAGCCCAGTGTGGGCAACACACCGGGCAGTGGCCCCACACTGGATTCTGAAAAAAACTCACAAATCATGTATTGTAATTTAACATTTTTACATAATATTTGTTTAATTTAAAAATAAGTGAGATATATAAATATTTTCTCAATATGACTAAACATTATTAGTCACACAACCTATAGCAGACTATTATGCACGCACCAAGTGTCTAATCAACCAAAAGTTTGTGTGGAAGGTTTAAACTAATATTTAATAAGGCAATCACAAATATATAGCATGTTATGTAAATAATATAACAATCCATCATGGGGAATAAGTATCATGCAAAACTAATTTTTATAAGAAAGGCAATGTGTACAAGAAAGAAATATTTATTTACAAGAAAAAATCCAAGAATTCAGGCTATGCATGCAACAAGAGATCAAGGGCTATCCATTTCAGTTCTAAATGCAAGGCAGCAGATCTAACTACTAGTAACTAGTTCAAGAAAAAAAGAAAATTAAAGCTAGTTCAAACTAAGTCACTTGTGAATTTCACACTGCAAGTTCAATGGAGGTTCATGTCCTCACCTAGTCAGCAATATAAACAAACAAGCCAGAAGTCATGGAAAGATAAATGTTACCAAAAAGGCAAAAACAATGAACAATGCATCTTGACAGATTTATTTGCATCTTGACACGAGGCCCACTACTTTGATACCATTAACTTTTACATTAGACGCCAATGAATCATCTATCATAACTTCCCCACATGTGGGCCCCTTCATCATTTTTGAATCAGAGTCACTTTTAACAAGAGATGCTCATGAGGTGGGGATGCTGCTGACAGGTTTCTGCAGGGATGAGGACTGTGGTTTGATGGAGAGGCGGTGGGGCAATGTCATGGGCAGCAACATTGGGCAGGGAGAGGAAGGGTTTTGGGAATTGTTGATTTCTCTATTTTGCTTGTATATGGATATCTCGGGTTGGTGGATGAGATGAGTTAGGGAATGAGGGAAATTGAGATACTGTTGGGTTTGAAATATTCGTGCAAGTGGATTTGATGAAAATTAAGTGGACGAGATCAGGTTGAATTGGGATAAGGTAATTAAGATATCGTTTCACACAATAATCCTGTTTTGAAAAGAGTTTCACACTCAAATTCAAACTGATATTTGCATAATTGAAAACTCAAATTTCATGAATTCAAAGTCTCTTTATTTTTTCCATGCAAGGCCAAATAAAAGGCAGTGCCTACTCACAACCGATATGGGTCTAAATAATATGAAAAGACAGTCCTTGTTTTAAATATCGGTTGATACTCTTTTTTTGGTTGCTGCCGATACGATATGGGAAATCGTTCGCCATATCGTTTGCAGCAAAAAACGGCCGCGCGATATTGGGCGATAAATCGTGCGAAATATCGCCCGATATGAAATAACTTATTTATCGCATGACTACATGCAAATGTACATTATTTTTTACTGCCTTTGCATGTATATTACATCATTTTTATTAGGTAGATTATATCTATGACACTAAACCAACTTTTAGTTATCAATATTTCATTATATATAGTGTTCGATATGAACGACCGATATGCGCGCGTATCCCCGATATCTGATAGTTTATATGAAAACCCCCATCCGATACGATCCCGATATCCGATATCTAGAACCTTGAAGACAATAAGGAATACATAATAAAGGACTCTCGACTCGCAAGAAAATAAGATATAGACTTCACAGCTAAAACCAAATGACTGCAGCTCGACGCCTAGCTATCGCCCGACGCATGGCAGCAGTTTGATGCCTCCTGCATCGATATACATGATGGTACCTCCTCTCCGGACGCGTAGATGCCATGTCCTCATCACATTAGGTTGTTAGCTTTTGTAAAAAGTTGACCAATTTGTTGTAGAGATTTTTTCCTTTGATATTTGCTCTTTACATTGATTCATGCTCTATAGCCTTCCCATTTTGATGGAAATGGTTTAGATGATGGTGATGGTGATTCTTATTAGGTTTATGTTCCTAATTGTATGCTAAGTATTGATAATGTGATGGGGAACTATAATGTAAAATGTAGGAGTATAATTATGATGATGACGATTCTTGACACTTTATGTTGCTACTAATGGTTCTTAGAAACAGTTCTTTTGATATTTTATTAGGATGATTATTTGAAGCTATGACAAGAATTTGAACTTCAATTCTAAAGCATTTTTGGTTCATTACCTGTGTAAAAATTCATGAATGTAAGATATCTTGATTTTTGAGGATGCCACTGTTGATTAAGGGTTGGTCAGCAGCCCCATTGTGAAATATTGTGATATCATCTACCACTGGTTAAGGTTTCAACTTAGTTTGTGCAAGGGCACTTTTGAAATCCGTGTAGGCATGGTTTTTCATCTTAAGTTGCACTTGTGGATAAGAAGTCATGATAATGTTAAAAGCTTGCTTTAAAGGAGCTGATTTTTGGGAAAGGCTTGTAATGAGGTTATTGTTAAAAGTGACTCTGATTCAAAAATGATGAAGGGGCCCACATGTGGGGAAGTTATGATAGATGATTCATTGGCGTCTAATGTAAAAGTTAATGGTATCAAAGTAGTGGGCCTCGTGTCAAGATGCAAATAAATCTGTCAAGATGCATTGTTCATTGTTTTTGCCTTTTTGGTAACATTTATCTTTCCATGACTTCTGGCTTGTTTGTTTATATTGCTGACTAGGTGAGGACATGAACCTCCATTGAACTTGCAGTGTGAAATTCACAAGATTAGTTTGAACTAGCTTTAATTTTCTTTTTTTTCTTGAACTAGTTACTAGTAGTTAGATCTGCTGCCTTGCATTTAGAACTGAAATGGATAGCCCTTGATCTCTTGTTGCATGCATAGCCTGAATTCTTGGATTTTTTTTTCATGTAAATAAATATTTCTTTCTTGTACACGTTGCATTTTTTATAAAAATTAGTTTTGCATGATACTTATTCCCCATGATGGATTGTTATATTATTTACATAACATGCTATATATTTGTGATTGCCTTGTTAAATATTAGTTTTAAACCTTCCACGCAAACTTTTGGTTGATTAGACACTTATTAAATATTAGTTTTACATAACATGCTATATATTTGTGCATAATTGTCTGCTATAGGTTGTGTGACTAATAATGTTTAGTCATATTGAGAAAATATTTATATATCTCACTTATTTTATCCTTCTGTAAGGAAGCCACAGCAACGAACTTAATAGAAAGGAACCTGAGAATGAATTCAGTATTATCAAAGTTAGAAATCTCATCTGAATAAATTGACGGCTAAAACTTTTGGAGCGTAATTGTATCTCTGCATAACCTCCCATATCCCTTACAAAGAGCACCAAAGAGGAAAGTCCAAAATTTTCAATGTACCTTGTATCCAATCCTGTTCCATCTTCAAGAATATAAATGAACCTTGTACTAGAAAACAAAGGAAACTTGGTGATTTGGTCTCAGTCAGGATTTCTCTAGGGCTGATGGAGCAATCTTTTTTCCTATGCAGGATTTGGTGAATTTGTAGATTGCTGCTTATGCAAGATCGTTGCAATTTGAATTAGAAAGGAAGGGTTATACTAGCTAGCTAATGATAGTAATGCCAAAAGATGCTATTTCTACAAACACTTGTACCTTAAAGGAAGCCCTGAAGGGAAATACTCAATTCATTCTCAAACTGTTGGCAGTATCTTGGCTGGAAAACTTTGAATTGTAGCAAGAAAATAAATTGGCCTTGATATGTTCTTGATTAAGCTGGGATTGAGTTTTTATTGAACTTAAGTAGGAACTAATGGGGGGAAATAGGGTGCTTTGGCTGCAGGAATTGCCATAACAAGGTGTATAGTAAAGATATTTCAAGTTCTGCAATGGAATGATTGGGTATACTTATAACAATTCAACGTGCATAAAGAATGACACATGTTGAAAAAGTTGATGTAGATGATGGATATGATCATCAATTCATTATTATTGCAGATGATGTTGGAAAAACTGATGCCGCTGAAAGATGTCAGAGTTGCAATATGTAATTAAAGTAGTGACGTGGTTGCTAGCTCACAAGGAACTGAGGCAGTCTGTGAAAGTCAGATTGAGCTATTAACTACATAATGGAAATGGAATTAGCTAGAGTTCTTCTTTTGTAAATCTCTTGTATAATGGAAATTAAACTTATTAACTAGAGTGCTTCTTTTGTAAATTTCATGTTTGTTTTTTGGGCGAGCAATAGCATGTAATACTATTTAAAGAGGGTCACAACATGTCCATCAATAACAATATTTGTAAGGATTTTGTTCGTGTTATTGCCATTTTGAACTTGATTGTTTATAGAAATTTTGTTTTGGATACGTGTAAGATGGAAGCATGGAAGTTGACATGACATTTTTATACAAGAAGAAGAATGAAGTCGGTTGATCATTAGAGACGGCCAAAATCTTTTGTTCCTGATCAAGTAGACATTGTTAACTCAATAAATGAAGGCACTAAACTGACCTTAAGAATATAAAACAGTAATTACCTCCCTAATGATCTTGTGATGAAGAAAGCTTGCAACATGTTAACATGTTTGACCCAATGGTTATTCTAAGGTATGAATTTTTTGTGCAATTAGCAAGTTTGACCCTTTAAAAGTTTAACAGTGATAGTCATTAACCTTTAACAGTGATAGTACTTATGATAATTATAAGGCAAATAATTTTTAAATACAAGCAGAATAAACTTCAAATACCTTATTTTCAGTAGTAAATTTGAGATGACCTATATAAACAACATGACTTTCTTGCAAGGATGTTGGGTTGAAGCTTGGTATCCGTGATGTGGACCTTGTTGCTTCACAATTGCTCAAGATCCTTATCACAATTCTTGAAGTGTTCGCTTCTTCTGCACTTAAGACTGCGCCAAGCATCCAAGCGCTCTCACACAGATGCGCCACACCTAGGCGTTAGACGATCACGCGCGCGGAAACTAACTGGCGCGCCCGAGCCGCTCCTGTGGTCGGAATTTTGAGCGAGTATTCATAGTGTTCATTTTAAAGTCCTCTACAGTGCTACCATATCGACCTCATAAGCGTGTCTCAATCTCTTGACAATTCAGTTCTCGTCGATTGCACATGTTCTCATCTGCGTAATTTCAAAAATCAACCACAACAATGACACAACTAAGATCATATCTATCATCATCTTTAGTATTATTTTCATTACATCAACTTTTAGTTACAAGTCTAGATATAACATCATCCAGTTGATTATATATTTTGATCTCATATCCACATCAAAAGTGAGTGATTTTGTTTCTCCCTTGTAATTGATCTCGTCTATTTATTGCACGTATAATCTGTTTTTATATAGCAAACAACATCTAATCATTACTTTGATATATGATATTGATCACATAATGACATGTGAATAAATCACAACTAAAATTAAATGTTTTAACTTATTTTTCTACCAATGGTCTTCTTGTCAATGAAACATTTTTTTGAGTTGTTTTATGTATTGCTTCCACCCACGTACACGTTTCATATTAGTTTGGTATCAAAGCCTACTTAGGTAGGAATTACACATTTAGGTAGGAATTGCACAGTTAGGTAAGATTTGCATCTGAGGCACGTTTATTTACTTGCTTGTATTTTAGAAAAAATAGTGTAATTTTAAAGAAAACTTGAAGGATAAATCCTTTCCTTGGAATTTTCATATGATTGGTGTCTAGGAAAGGGTTTTTCAAAGTGGTTACTTAACACTGAAAGGTGAAAAACCTTCCACTTGATTTATTTCACCGACCTGGCCAATTAGATTGGTAAGATTAAGGTTTGATTATTCGATAATCTTAAAAGTACCAACAAAATAAAATAAAAATTAGTTAGCTTTGTTTGTATAATATCCCTATTTTTGAAATACAAGATTTAATAATAATTAATCATATTTTAATATGTATTGATATTAATTATTATTTGTTGTTCTATATGAGTTATTATTAATAATCATTATTAATTACTATTAATGTTAATTGTTAATAATGTTAATTGTTAATAGTTATTCTAAATTTCACTATTATTATTATCATTATCATTTTAATTTATTTTTAAGTGTGATGGGTTAGTCCAATTCTATCCCTCCCTTCTATTCTTATTCCTTTTATCTTTTCCTTCTCATATTGTCAACCCAAAACCCAATAGCCCATTAACCCATAACCCCGTCCTATCCATATAATCCAAAATCAAAGTCCTAACTAATCTAACCTAATTCCATCATAATCTTCTCCCTCCCCCACAAACAATGCCACAACTCATCACCACAGCCATTCCTCCATCTCCCCAAACACAGCCAAGAGAAGGAAGACGATCAAGTTTTGGGAGCAACATTACGAGACTATTTACAAACTGACCAAGAAGATTTGGGGGTGGGGGGGCTTAGATGATGAGAATGAGGGGAGCGTCAGTGAAGAAAAACCTTAAGGCCCACAACAGGAATTTCTAAGATGAAATTATCATTCTTAAAGGGGAGATCGTGAGAATGATGGGGATTAAGTTTGTGAAGGAGAAATCAGTGACTATTAGCCCACGAACAATTGAGGCTGTGGATAGTAGGTTTAGATAGGAAAAATTGCTCAAGATGGAGTACCACGTGCTCGAGGTAAACCTACAAAAGGAGATATTTAAATTATTCACGGATGCCATCAAGAGGACAATGCTGATTTCGGGAGTTATCAAGGATTGGATGAGTGGGAGTTTACTAGAGGACAACTTTTGGGTTTGGTGGTGCATAATATTGGTGAAAATGTAGGTTTTAGTCGGAACTTGTTTAGTTATTTCTTTAATTTTTCGAGATACCACTATTAATATTTGGCTAAGAAGCATGGACACGGGTATGACATGAACACGAGACAGGACAATTTCTTAAAATGTTGGACACAATGATATGACTTTAGAATATGTATATAAATAATAATTATAGTGTCATAAATAAAAAAATTGTATATGATTGAGGATAAGTTTGAAAAGTGCTCTAGAAGTTTTCAAGGAAGTATCGGTGTCAGACACGGGTGTCGGCTTGCTGGACACGGGTACTGCTCCATAACAGAAATACCCATGCTACATAGGTCGTTGGTGAAGGAGGTATGAGAGAAGATAAATTTATGGAGAAAAAAATAGCTTTATTGATTTTTTTATTCTATTATTATCTCATTGAGCCCTCTGTCTCTATTTATAGAAATACAAGTTATTCAATCTTTTATTCCTATGCAAACTCTAATAACCAAATTGATGGGGACATCTAGTAGTATTTGTTTGATTTAGTTGTTGGCTTATCTTATCTTATTGTAGTTTGATTTAGTTGTTGGTTTATCTTATCTTATTGTAGTTTGTTTTAGTTGGTTATTATTGTTGGTTGGTTTTTTCCCATATCGGTTGTGATGGGATCTTTCCGTTGATGTAGGCCTATTTAAGGCCAAGACTAGTATTGTTATTTTCAGTGAATAATTGATAAAGAAAATTGTTGTTTGAGCATTTTGAGTAGCATGTGTGCTTCGGGTGAGAAACCCTAGGGAGAGATTCCCAAACCCTATCTTGGGAGAGAAACCCTAGGTTGAGATTTCCTAGAGTTCGTCCCCCCATCATTTTGGTATCAGAGCTAAATCCTCCTCTTTTTCACTTCCACAAAATCCTAGCTTCCTCAAAAACCTTTTTTTCTCCACCAAAACTTCCACAACTTCCCAAAACCCTAGTTCTTGAAAATTAAAAAAAAAACCTAGATCTGAAAAAAAAGAGATTTTTTTTATTAATGAATGCAATCTATTATTTCTATATGCCACTAACAACTCTAATGCAATTGTGCAGGATGATGAAGGTGCGGAGGATCAGCAACTATTCAGTAAAGTAAAGCGCACAATAAGGCGAATGAATCTGCTAGCTAGCTCAAGAGTGTAAAATAGAGACTATGTTGTAAAAGAACTTGCGATTAGACCTCAATATTTTATAATATTAATTCTATGCAGTTGTTGAGATCTACGATGTATTTAGCAGTCCCTAAATTAATATCAAGATATCGCAAATAAGGGCAAAGCAATACACTCACTCGCTGTTTGTGGATGACAGATAATCGATGAAATTATTATTGCAGAATTTAAAGTAGTATCCAAAATTTCAGTTCAGGGAATTTATACCTGAATTCTGCTTACCTGGGTAGTCGAAAAAGAGTTCCAGTCGGGCCCCGGGTCGCTGAAAAATGCACTGGGTGTTTGAGATTGCTTCAAGCGTCGGACTGTAGCTCGCGGATCGGGCTGAACCTGAATGTGATCCACTAATCCGAATCAAAACTCTGAATCAGATATGGATCAAAATCTCAGATTATGGCTGTTGTTGTTGGTTGCGTGTGTGAAGTTCAAATCACACTTCAAATTCTAACTCAGAACTGTATCAAAATCCCAATTCACAGCTTCATCTTGCACCCAAATCAGAATTCCAATTTGCATTCAAATAAATGCTTCCTGTTGCTATCCTTGATGAGCTCTGTTTCCACTTAAAAAAAAATTTTTTTTTTCACCAAACTGACGGGGAGCAGAGGCTTCTGTTGACGGGAAGGGAAGTTGAAGATCGGCGTCGATTGGGCGAGGATGACCCGCGATGATGAAGGGAGTTGATGTCGAAGATGCCACTGAAGAAGAGGAAGGCCCGTGGTGTCGTTGTGTTCGCTGGTGAACACGAGGAAGCAGATCGGACTTCGTTCTGGAAGAGAGGTGTCGGCGATGGCGCTGTTGGAAGTGGACGGCGGCGTCGCACAGGGCGGGCGAGTGCTCGTAGGAAGAGCTTCGAAGATGTTGTCAGGGTCGGATTCGCCGGAGGATCGTGGGCGCGATCTTGTCGATTTGAAGCTCTGGTGTTGATCGAAGCTTCGCCGTCGGCTCACAAGGATAGCCGTGAGGGGATGCGCCGGCGGGGATCTGAGGTGTGGAGGCGATCCGTGAACGCTTGGCGTCGTCGGACGTGAAATGATGAAGATCAGAGCTTCGATTGGAGATCGCGAAGTCGGTGGAAGTCCGGCGTAGATCGGAGCTTGATCTGATCTTGTCGTCGAAGAACAGAGGCCAGTGAGATCAATCTCTGGGTGGTTCGAGACCTGCGAGGAGATGGACGAGATCGGACTGATCTCTTGGTTGTCGACGCCGTTCGAGTTCCGCGAGAAGATCGGAGGCGCTTGTAGCGGAGATCAGAGGCGGCGGGCGAGAGAGGAGGGAGAGAGGAGGCGGCTGGCGCTCAGAAGAGGATTGGAGAAAGGGGTGATGGCGGTGGGCTCGTGGGTTGTTTCGTCTTTTTTTTTTTTGGTTTTAATATGGTGGCGGTGCTGTTGGGGAAGGAGGTGAGAGAGTAGTAGGGTTTTGATTTTTAGGAAGAGGAATTTGGTTGTGGATTTTATTTTATTTTATTTTATTTTTTGTGTTTTGAAAAGAAATCAGGAATTTAAGCTCTGATATCAAAATGAAAAAAAACCTAGATCTAAAAAAAGAGAGATTTTTTTTTTAGATTACTGTTCCGTGAACAGTAACCACCCTATTACTGTTCACGTGAACAGTAACCCCCGATCACTGTTCACGTGAACAGTAAACCCCCGATCACTGTTCACGTGAACAGTAACCCCAGTTCTATAAATCTCCCTCTCAAAAAAAAAGAAAAGCCAAAACTCGCCCGTTCGGAATCCGTTTTGAGCTCTGTTTGAAGCATTGGGATCGTGACAGAGCCCCGGAGCTACTAGATAGATTTTCGCAGCATTCAAGCAGCAGAGACGACCTCCACAATCCCTATTTGGTGCTGCTATAAGCAGAGGCGGAACCAGGAATAAATTTTGGGGAGGGCTGCAATCTTTTATAACATATACTTAAAAAAATGTACATAAAAAGTTCCAAAATAAAGGAGATTTTATATCACAATCTCTATTGTATACAAATTTGCCAAAAGAAAACTAAAATATGTCAATTTGTTCAATTCTCTTATTACTTAAGTTGAACCTTTCAATCCTTCAAGGAGTAGAAATCATCATCAATTATCGAATTTAAATCAATATTCCTAGTAAGTTCTTTCTCAATTTTGATGATCATGGAATCAGCAAGAAACTCATTATATATTTTGTTTCGAAGAGTAGTTTTCACGATTTTCATAGCAGAAAATGCCCGCTCAGTAGTCGCCGTGGAAACAAGAAGAGTCAACACAAGCCTGATCAATCTATCAACCAAGAAAAAGTTTTCTGTCTTTTTTGTTTCAACCAATATTCAACATAATTCAGAAAGAGAAGAGATTATTCTGAAATGCTTCATCACGGACAACGTTATGCTCAAAATGTGCCAACTGTCTTCTCAAGTCTCTCAAGTCAGCAGTAGTAAAATCTTGAGGATAGAATTTTTCTGCCAGAGTGCAAGCATCATCAACTTTAAATGATTTAAAGTGATTAATAGGATTCAAAGTCGAGCTAAGGATAAGGAGCTCCGTTGCTTACTCAGAGAATCTACTATTTAAAGAAGTTGAAAATCAATGGTAGCATTAAATACATCTATACGGTAGTGATGTTCAACTGTAATGCTATCTTGATGACGAGACCGACGCTTGCAATGTTTATACTGAGCATTCATTTCAGGCACCTCAATTTTATGCTCTCCATAAAATAACATCATCTTTTCAAAAAAAAGTATTCCACCCATCTTCTCTAAGTTTTTGAAATAGCACTTTTGAAATTGAGACAACTCATGGCATTTAAAATGTCTATCAATTTGCGTTGAAGATCTTGACAAAGTATATAAGTGATTCCCATTACTTCATATAACAAGTGCAAGGCAAACACAAAGTCAAATGATATCATTGCATTATATGCACTGTCAGCCTGAAGACGCACTTTGGAGTCAATTGCATTATCAATTATGTTCTCAAGAACTGTCCTAGCGGCCCCAAACATCTCAATTAACCTAGTCACAAAGCCAAAATAGGAGCTCCAACGTGTAGCTCCAGCTTGTTGTAGAGTACGAACCTGATTACACCCTCGACCTGTATCAAGTTCTCCAGTAGCCACTCAATGTGCAAATTTCAATTTCCCAAGCAGATTTTAACTCAGCATGACGCTTGGGAGTAGCACTAAAAAAATTGATAATGACACTCAAATTTGAATATAATTGCTAAATCGCCAAATCTTACGCACATATTTAGATACCGCAACTAATGCTAATTGCAATTGATGTGCAAAACAATGCACATAATATGCGCATGGGCAATCTTTAAGGAACAACGCTTGTAATTTATTCCAAGCACCAAGCATTTTACTAGCGCCATCATACCGTTGACCTCGCATATCTTGGACTTGGAGATCATGACGAGCAAGAATAGTGCATAACTCACTTTGAAGAGTCAATGTCTTGGTGTCAACAACCTCCACAACGTCAAAGAAGCGCTCTCTTACAAAACCTTTACCATCAACAAATCTCAAAACAATTGCCATTTGCTCTTTATTACCTTCATCAAGAGCTTCATCGACAAGAATTTAGCGTTTCCAAATTCCTTATGAATCGTGTTTCTCACTTTGTTAGTATAAATGTTCAAAATCTCCTTTTGTACTTTTGGTGAAGTATACTTGGCATTTCCCGGAGCATTTTCCAAGATAACCTTCTTCATTTCTTCATTACAATCTCCCCAAGACTTTATCAATTCAATGAAATTCTCACGATTCAATGAATCAGGAGATTCATCATGACCTCTGAATGCACACCCTTGAATTAAAAGCCACTTGCAAGCCTTTATCGAGGTCATAAGTTTCGCAAACGATTTGCCAAAACTTCTTGGGAGGATTGCGCATTCAATACTTTGCCAACATGTGGAGAAGGATTTCATAGACCTTGCCATTTGTCCATAGCCATATTATGTGGAGAAAGAGGGCAGCCAATGTGATGCACAAATGTACATTTATCTTCATTATTCACCCTCTTCCAACTATTAAACCCTTCAACAGTAAATGCAGGAAGCTTTGACGATTGACTGTCAAAAAGATAGCAAGGAAAACAAAGGCTCTATTTTTAGCTTCAGAATACTCGAGCCAAGGAAATTAGGAGAACTAAGAGTATTGAAATCGGCGATTTTGTTTTCCATCTTTAGTCTGTGGATACTCTACCAATTTGAGTTGATATGGTCCCAAATTAATATACGCCCTCCGAACATCATCACGCCGATTCACATCGTATGCTAATATTGGACGACGTTTTCCCGGATCACGCTCTATAGAAGTGGAGTCAATCTCATTCAAAGGAAGTTGAGATGTGGAAGGAGGTTGCTCCTCAACTTCCCTAGGTTTGAGTCTTTGTAACTTGGAAGGAGGCTCATCGCTTTTGTTTAAAAAATGAAAGAAGATTTCTTCGCAACATGATAATCTATGATAGTAAAGAAAATGTTTAAATTAACACAACATGAAAAACACTATAAACTACTTTTTTTACATGTACACTTCTCTTTCATTATTTTCAGCTACTAAATGAAGTTCCAATTAAATCACACAAAAATAATTTCCTTAAGTACCAGCCCGACAGCTAAGTTTTCATCTATGTTTCATAACATTGAACTGATGATTATCAAAATTCTAATAAGAAAGCCAATTAGGAAAACAATAAGCTTGTAGTAATGACATTTTACCAAGGGGAGTTTAATGCAAGGAACTTCGAAGCACAATGCTCCTTCCTCTACTTCACTAGAAATCGCACATTTGTGTCAACAAAACACAAATTAGGCAACATTTTACTCACAAAATGTGAAATGAAAAAAAAAAATACTACATCCAAGTATTCTTACCAAAGGCAACTCCAACTCACAATATTTCAAACTGGAGTTTCTTCCTCCATTCACTCCCCTAATACCAAAATACAGAATTAAAAGTTAAAAAAAAAAAAAGAGATAGAGTGAGAAAGAATAATATCTAAACATAGTAAAGCTAAATTAATCAATGAATGCACTTCATCATTATCAGAGATTGTTGCAACCTAAAAATAACAAAAAATCTCTAAAATTCCAAAATCTATACCAACAACATAATAACAAAATTAATTATTTCCTAATTTCCTAAATACAACATCAAAAAAAAAATAATTAACTGATCAAATCCAGCATCAAAAATTCACAATCAAAATCCAGCATCAAACATTGGTTGTTTTATTAAACTGAAATTGAAAATTGAGAATTGAAATTGAAATCGGAATCTAAAATTTTAAAAAAACCTAAATGAGAATTGAAATTGAAAGTTGAGAAAGCAATCTACACAACAAAAATGAGAAATGAAATTGGAATTGGAATTGAAATCCAATTGAAATTGGAATCAATTTGAAACTAAAATTTTCTACCTGCAGTGTCGACGACTTCGACTTCGACTTCGACTTGAGATTCGAGAAGGAGAAGAAGAACAGACCGAGGAGGCGAGGACGGCGGCTAGGCTTCGATGTTTGATGAGGACGATGGCAAGAGATTTCGACTTCGACCCGAGTCACCCGACGACTCAACTTTGATCGGAATCGGATTGAGGAAGGTGAAAGCGTTGATATTCTATTTCGATCTAGAAGAAAAAGACTTAAGGACGAGAGTCACGAGACGACGGCTCAAGAACCGTGGGTTCAAATTTTAGTATTGTGAGCTGGGCCGGGCTTTAATGAAACGAGGGTTTAAGGCCTAAACATAAAAATTTGGGACGGGCTATAGCCGGCCCAGCCAACTAATAATTCCGCCCGTGGCTATAAGTGCTGCCACAGTCCGATTTGGGTCCATTTCAAGCCTTTGAGATTCTTGGGTAATTTTTGAGCTTATGCACTGAAATTTTCCTTATGAGATTTTATTTTTGTGGTCAATATATTCATACTAATGGTGGTCCAAATGAAGTTGAATGGAAAATGTATGCGGCTGTCCCGACTTTTCGTGGTTTTTATGACCGTTACGGTTATGAAGACTGGGAGAGCAATCTTGAAACTTTCTTTAATTATTTTTCTCTGACATCTAAGCAAAAGTGTCTTTATGCCCGAATGAAGTTGGTGGGAGAGCCATATTATTGGGTAGAGAACAATCATAAGTTATGTCGATATTGGTTTCTCTTGCAAGACTTTCTTCGCGCTCGTTATGCTCCACTCATTTCTTCATCTGAGTCAGACTATAAAGAGCACAATGTTGAGCAAGAGCCCGAGAGCTGGTTAATCACAGATCTCTGCAATAAGATTCGGGTGGCCTTAGAAAAACTTGCAGCAAGTCAGGCTACAAAGAGGGACATAGATCCAGAGCCTTTAGCCCTTGTCGAGCCTGTCGTTCTCGAGGAGGCAGGGTCAGAAGTTGTTGCTGAGTTGGAGCACGAGCCAGAACAAGATAATGCAGCTAAGATAGAGCCAGAACCAGTAGTTGTTGATGAACCCGAACCAGAGCCAAAGATAGAAGAGTCTCTTCCTCTTGTAAAGAACTTAGTAGATCTATCAGCGGAGCTTGCCATGGAGCTAGTGACATTCACACCAGCTATGAGGGCTCCAGTGTCCCAAAGATCGCCAGACTTGTACGATCCTTTGCAGATCTTCCTACAGGAGACAGAATTACAAGAGGTCAGACTATTCATGGTGCGAAGTATAGTTGATTCAGTTCTCATTCTGGAGGATGTGCATGTTTCTGTTACCTGCGCATTGCTTGAGTTGTCATCCTTTATAGCAGATCAGTCACAGAAGCCAGTCCCACCTACACCGCCTTAGTTCAGCCTTGATGCACATCTGTTAGGTCCACGGCCACCACCATGGCCCGGTTGAGAGTTGAGATTTGCACTCGACAGGGTCGAGTTTTCCCCAACCCCGAGGGAATGATGGGGACATCTAGTAGTATTTGTTTGATCTAGTTGTTGGCTTATCTTATCTTATTGTAGTTTGATTTAGTTGTTGGCTTATCTTATCTTATTGTAGTTTGTTTTAGTTGGTTATTATTGTTGGTTGGTTTTATCTCATATCTGTTGTGATGGGATCTTTCCGTTGATGTAGGCCTATTTAAGGGCAAGACTAGTATTTGTTATTTTCAGTGAATGATTGATAAAGAAAATTGCTGTTTGAGCATTTTGAGTAGCATGTGTGCTTCGGGTGAGAAACCCTAGGGAGAGATTTCCAAACCCTATGTTGGGAGAGAAACTCTAGGTTGAGATTTCCTAGAGTTCGTCCCCCATCACAAATACTAGTAGTACAAGGAAATGCTAAATAAATAGAAACTCTTACGACATCTATGAATAGACCTTGACTATTTAATAAATAGAAACTCTTCTAAATAAAAACTCAAACTCCTTATGCTACTATGACTCAACTACACGATATCAGAATTAAACTATTAATTCCAATAAGATTCAGGATAAAGGTTATGTTGTTGCTACTGTATTATTAATATTATTCCTTTGTGTCTTAGTATCATAATCTGATGCATGGAGGTGAGAAAGCGAGTTTTAAGGGCAGTACAAGTGTTATAGAGGAAGATGACTATATGAGGCCATCATGTCTTCTTTTTCTTTGTTTTTCATTTATTGATGTATGTTTTGGTTAGTGCTCATTTTACGTGTTACTCTACAAGGGAGACATGGGCGGACCCATTAGTGGGCTGGGCCGGGCTACAGCCCGGCCCATTTTTTTATATATAGGCGTAAACTTAATTTTTATTTTTGTTCTTTTTTATATATTGTATTAGACTCCTTTCTATATTGGTTTTTTTTTAACAAATTTATTCCTAGTTCCACTCCTGATTTAGTGGAGAATACTGTTTTATTCTTTTGATAAATTCATAAAATTCATAAGTATATATTATAAAAAATTGCAGCCCACCCTAAAAAAAATTTTCTGGTTCCGCTCCTGGAGGGAGATAGTGTAAAAATATTAAAATATTATGTTTTCAAATTTTTACCTGATTCCGATATATATGAGTAATATTGCATCTGGTTTTTAAGTACTTGATACATATTAACCCTATAATATCGGTTTCAGTTATTTATTTTCATAGTCTTCTCTTAGAGTTTTGCTTGTTCTCCAAAAAAATATTTCATAATCTTCTCATGGAGTTTTGCTTGTCATTAAATTTCTCAAAAAAATTTAAAGTTGAAAAATTTTCCTCCTGTTTTTCTTTCTTCTGACATTAGTATTATTGACAATGAAATGATTTAGAGGAAGGTTTTATAATGTATCCAAAATATTTTAACATATCTGCTAAACTTAATTATAGTTTCAGTGGTAATAAATATATAAATTGAAAGATGTACGAGGATATGCAGGGAGATAGGAGGTTATTAGACTGAAGAAAAAAAAACACTGGTTTCATACTTAATACGTAAAGCTCATATATTATGGGGATATGTGTAAAAGTTTCTATTAAAAATTTATCTAAATCTCAGTTCAGATCTCCATTATTATAATAATGATTATCATCATCAACTAGTCAACAACTATTACTGCTTTGATAACAACAACATCATAACCTTTATCCAAGGGGTCAGCAACCTGAATCCTTTTTTTCCTGTTCAGCCACATAAATTCTAAAGTTGATGCGTATCATCATGATCTGAATCTTTTTATCAAATTTTATTGGCGATGGAGCACGAGAAGATCACAAGGTGGCTGTCAACCTAACATCGCTCATCTTTAAGTTGCTGCCAAATTCTTTGCCAGCACAACTATGAGCAAGTGACATTCTGACGATATGATCTTCAAGCTATTGTCGGTGTCGGTATTTACACACATTTTCTCTTTTAATCATGCAATACTGAGTATACAGTGAGAATCAAGAGTCGGTATTGCTTTCCAAAATCTAGAGTTCATAACTGGATCGACATGACAACATTACCAACAAGAGGTCAATTGTGTATTAAGCCCCATGATCAACCTAAGTTACTTGGTAGATGGATTTGGTGATGTGAAAGTGTTCTTTGACAACTAAATCCTAGCTACTATCAAGGCAAGGATAAAATTTTATACAGACCTTAAAGTATTGCACCTAGTGATTGAAAAGTAGTGACAAAATCCTTGCTATGAAGAAGCAAAATTATTTATAAACCTGGATCAGACTAATTAAGACCTATAGATTTTAAAAACAATAATTTAAGCTGCATAAACTTTTACCACATGTTAAATTTAGTGTTGGGCCAGGGAGTTTATGTTTAACCCCTAACAGTAGGAATTAACACATTTTCCCTAAAGGATTCCACTGTGATTAGTTAAGTTTTTTAACATTGGTGGAGCAGTGTATTAATTAAGTAAAGGTGGGTGCATGAATCCTAAAGCAGAACTAGCAGTGGAGGAGGTACTAAATCTATTTTCTGGAGTTGACATAAATATATTCTCAAAGCCCTTAAATTTATTGGCATCTTAAGCTTGCCAATAATTCTTCTACATCTTGTCCCTTTGCAGGCTTGTTTCGAAGGAAATCCATTTAAAACAGTGCCAGGCCCTTTCAAGCTCTTCTGGCGATGCATGCGGTCAAAACCTGGGTATGTCTAGTCTCTCTTTACCTTAGAACAAACTTTTTATTTGTAGATCTGTAAGAGGCTTGAGGCCTTTGAATGAGCTTTTACTTTGCTGATAAATGATTCAAACAGTTGGGGTTTTATCTCAGTCTCTTCTGTTTATAGGTTGAATATCTAAGATGATTGTCTTTCCTTCTTGCATTGATGTTCGAATGCTTTTTTATGTTTGTCCATCTTGTCCAAACTTTCTCCTAATTTAGAGGTAACCGTGAAAGTCTCTCTGTGGTCCTGTGTTGTTTGGAGATATGTTACATTTGTGAGTATCTAGGATAGCTTCTGAAAACCTGACAAAGAGACATGTCTGTCTTTTATAGTAATGTGTTTATGAAAATATGGGGATTCATTGATTTGGTGAACGGTTAAGCATCAGTCCCTCCATTGGCTTAAATGATCAGAACCGTATTCCATCGCACAGCTATGGTGCTATTCTGGGTGAACAATTTGGTGCTTTGTTGATGTTCTGTACTGGGATGGAATATCAAAATTGCAAGCGTAGAAAATTTAACGACACCTGAAATTTCACCTGACCAGGTGGCAGTGCATGACCTTAAACTCAACTTTGATACGTTACAAGTAGATTTTCAATTTTAAGCTTTCAGTTCATCAGTTTGTCAAGTTTTCTACAATCATCACTAGAAATATATATAGCATTAGAGCCGAATAATGTGTGTATCTTGTAGGATATTAGACTGTTTCCTTTATTTAATCCAGTTAATTTTGCAGGGAGGAGCCAACTGAGCCTTTCACTTACCTGGATCTGGATCCGCCAAAGAGAGAAGCCAAGCTAGAGTAACAAAAAGAATCCCAAAGTCCGCTGAACTATTTTCCTCGGGTTATGTCCTCCTGAAATTATGCCCATAACATGGCAAAATGTAATACCCAGAAATTATACCCAGAGTGAGAACGAAGTTATTTATTATGATCTTCCCTTTGTTTGGTTGCATCTGTATTTTTTTCGCTGGCATGCTGAGTCGCTTCAACGCCAACATTGTGAAACATAATAGAGGGTGGATAATCTGACTTACTCTATATACCTAATAGCATTGTTCTCTTTGTATGTCAGTTCTGTGCCTCCACTTTTTTTGTGTCACTCTTGCCAAACTTTGCTGACATGTTGGCTCTGTGATGTGTGTGGTCTTGATAACATTAGCTGGAAATCTTGCAGTGTTGATTTAGAACTCTTTAGTTTATTACTCCTCAGAAGTATATCCCTGTTTTTAATCCTTTTATCTGTGAATTTGTTTTGTGGGAAGTTGCTCAATTGTTTGGATGATTCTCACTTTTTCTCAAATCCTTTCTTTGTAAACTTGATCCAGTGAGCTAATAGGCTTGTATCACTTTCATTGCTCTTTCGTGTTTGTTCCTTGATCTATGGAGCTCAAAGAATGCCTTCCATCTCAATCAACCAACACTATAAAATCTGCAAAATCTCAAGGGCGCGATCATCTTCATCCCTTTCGCTTTCATTTTATCAGATTTATAGTCTATATAGTATATTTTGTTACCTCTCTTTTAAACTGACCGTGAACACCACAAAGGCATGATCATAATAACTTCATATCTGTATTTGTTGCAGTAATTT
Source organism: Agave tequilana (assembly GCA_038442645.1). Classification (NCBI taxonomy): domain Eukaryota; kingdom Viridiplantae; phylum Streptophyta; class Magnoliopsida; order Asparagales; family Asparagaceae; genus Agave; species Agave tequilana. Next base: position 39,407 of record JAVJIF010018628.1, read on the forward strand.
CAATGATACATGACTCAGTTGCCTCAAATACTTAACAGGCAAAGCCCCAGAAATTTCATCATTAGTTGTTTCTTCCTGGCTTCATCTAAAAAAGTGGACAAACTTCCAACTTTCTCATGTTAAAAATTCAAAACAAAAAAAAAAAAAAAATCCAGGTGGTAAAGACCCAATATACCACAGGACCATGTACAAATATCTCCATAAAATTACAAAATCCTGTAACAAGTGGCAACTCAACTCAAAACTTTTGCTCAAGTGATCTTTTATGGGTTAGCTCGCTGCTGAAGTAGTCTTTAATTTGTTCTCTGTCTCCACCATGGAGTTCCGGCCTCGTAAGAATGCTTGCCGTCGTCCCATGAGATGTGGGATGCTTGGAGGCCTATGGCCGCGCCTGGTTCCTTGCCATGGGAAGAAATCCACTCTTCAACAGCCTCCTCTTTATCCTCTTCGCTGGTAAACTGCATATGGCTACGACCAAATGGATTGACGTGGGGATTTGCACTTTGTGCCACGGCTGCTGGCATGTACATTGAGTCGCCGACTATTGGTGCACCGATGGCAGCCAATTGGGCTCGTATCTACATCAAAGGCCAACATTGCTTAGAAACATATCTTTCCTACTGTAACTGGACTTTGTTCCTTTGTAACTACTTCCCATAAAAATAATGGGTTAGTTATGGAGCATAACCCTAATTTGAAACGTATCCAACTGTATGCCCCACTGTCTACTCTCTTTGAGCTGGTACAAAGTCCTATGCGAGCTAACTGTATGTTGAGCGGCTTGGTGGGAAGAAAAAAAGGTCTAACCGAATAGAAAATGTGAAGGTTTGTAATTGGTAGTTGCATCCCCAGCACTCTATGAGCCAGAGATCAAGTCCGATACATGTTTAATTAACTGCATAAAAAGGAACCTTGATGTTCTTGTGGCTCGAGAGAGCAAAAGTGAAAGGCTTATTTTTGGATATATTAATATACAAGTCAGATCAACAAGTTCAAGTGAATATGAATATAGATCAGAGTTTTAGAAGAAAAAAATTGCCATTTGCCACTGAGCTCCAAGTTGAGGACTCTTTTGTATTGGAGCAGATTTGTTGGAATTTGGAAAGTGATGTATACACAGAAAGGAGGCAAAGCAAATCAGAATAATAGAGATGCATAATGGCATAGTTGGCAGGGAATACATGCAAGATGCCTTGAGAAATAAAAATATCATTTTATTTGATACCTTCCGAAGTTGCTGAATAGGTAAAAATTGCAAATTAAGTAGAATATTGAGATTCCAATGGGAAAAACACTGTATAGAATATTAGCAAAAACAATAATAAAATTTATAATCATAAATTCATAGTATAGACTTATGCATAATTTCAGGAATACACAGACACGAGACTCTCATAATATCATAAAATTCATAATCTGTACCATAAAAAATAGCCTGGTGAGTTACTAGCAAGAGATCAAAAATCAGAACCTGATGAGTTTTTCCTGTTAAGAGGTTAATTCTGCACTCATAAGCCGAATCCTTTGAGGGCCATCCACAATCATCAATATTGTAGCTTTTCTTGATACTAGCATTTGGCCAAGGGACCTCCTTGCATTCTAACACCTCCAATTGGCAGAGATGCCATCCTTCAATAAGATCTACAAATGTGAAAAATCTAAAGTGAGAACATATTTCTCTTTTACTTTTAGCCAGTAAAAAACCCATAGATCAGATGAGTACATTATGATTTCATGAAGTAGGCTACAAAATTCTATTTAGTTTACAGAGTCTTCAGATAACCAGGAACTTTTGAATTTATGGTTCTATTACATTCTAAAGAATCATTTACAAGTTTCTATTGGCTTCTGAGGCTAAGTTCTGACAGGAAATTCTATACTTGAGACATAATCTTATTATGGTAAGTTTTGCTACCCAAATGATGAAGATATCTAGAAAATGGAGAAACTATCTGAAAAGTTCAAGTGATAAGTTATGTTTCTAACTTAGATTTCACACTGGATTTTGATAAGCAGGAGTCTCAAATTCCATCCCCAGAAATGCACAAGCACATTTTATGCTGAGACTAATATGATTTCATTAGATTTATATTCATTTGGATGACCCAGCATGATTTTACGCTATTACGTGCGTACTTTTTAACACGCCACTGATCAGATAATCCTGCTCAACACAACAACAACAACAACATGGATATATATAACATCATCTCATCCAACACACACACCCACAGTGACCACCATCACCAACAACAATAACAAACAACAACAACAACAACAACAGCATGGATAGATATCATCTCATCTCATCCAATACAGACCCACAGTGACCACCATCACCAACAACAAATGGTTCAAAGACTCGGCCGAGTCGGAGACGAGTCGGCCGAGTCGTATCCGTCTCGGCCCTCTCCGAGACGAGTCCGAGTTACGAGTCGGTCGGCTCAACTCAGAAGACGCCAACTCGGCCGAGAATCAGAGTTGACTCGGTCGACTCGGCATTATGATGATGATTTTGTGCCTCATCGCAATTCAATGTGAAAATAACTACATTAGCATGTATTTATGAATGTAGTTTGTGTAATTTACTCTATTGTGTATGTATTTTGATATGCTTCTACCGACGACGCGTGTATTTATACTTTCGCTTTATGTTTAGTATGCTAGGTGATATATTTTGGACATGTGATACATGAATGTGGGTGTCTACATTTTTTTAAAATTTATCGTGATTTTTTCAGAATTTTGTGAGCTTTCTCTATAGCGTTTTGCGCGTATCGCCCGATACCGATCCGAGTCGCCGAGACCGATCCGTCTCAGTGCCCGCCGAGACCGCGACTGTGAACCATGACCATGACAACAATAACAAACAACAACAACACGCGCGCGCGCGAAAAACCCATGGTAAACCGATTTCTATGTCCACATGCTGCATTTTATTCAAAAAATGGTATATAAAAAAATTCTACATGCAGCACAATATTGCATAACATATCTTAGGACTTTGTAAATTCTTATCCAAGCATTCCCAGATTACCTTCAGAAACTAATCTTGGAGCACGGTTAACTGGCCGCATGTAGTGAGAAATTATCCCAACTGGCACAGGTGCAGCAGCAAGAGCAAGATAAAACTTTTTCACCTGTTTTTCCTGAAGTTCATGATTATAATTCACATCAGCATTGAGAGGATAATCAATGTAGCAAAGATTTTTAGATAAAAGTTAGATCCTGGTGGATTCTGTGGCACAGTATTTAGTGGAATACTTGAACAAAGCACTAGAACATATTGAATGGACATACCCTAATCATTCCATGAAAAGTCGAGCAGAAATCCTTGGTTCTAGCCAATACAACACTGCAATGTCAGTATATTAACCCTGTCAATATCTTTCACTCTGGTGAGACAATCCATAAAGTTTACAAAGAAAGACGAACCATCCTTCAGTGCAGTTATCTATCTGATGGGTTGTCAACAAAGGAGTTTCTAGTCCCAGGGCACGAGAAGTAAATGTTGCACACGTTTCTTCAATGTTATCAGTTGTTCCTCCTACCTACAATATCACCAAAGAATAACACATGTTAAGTTGTTCAAGACAAAAGTATACTCATTCTAAACTGACAGCCAGACAAAGCGAAATGATATAAAGATAATTTCACAATTTTAAATTAAAAAGGGGTTTTTAAATATATAGCCACCAGTCTTACTTATTTAGAAAAATGCCCTCCAAATTATGCTAATTACTAATTGACCCTTTAAATCAACTAGCATAAAAGAAACCCTCTTTTTCATCATACTCCTGTATTATATCAAACCATGGTTAAATCCTAGTTAAATCTTTTCTTCTGTTTAAGTTGTAAACCAATGCATTAATTTCCATTTCATCATACTCCTGCATTATATTTTTACACCTACACATTGAAAATCTCATTTATTATAAAAATTAAAAAAAATTGTTAAGGGCAAATACAGATAACTGACATTTTAGCTCTAACATTTAAAAGGTAAATAGAAAAGAAAGCATCTTCAAAAAAAACAATTCCCTCTATAATTCGGGTTTAATAATTTTATTGAACAAGAAGCTACATACTGAAGTTGCAGCTGGTTTGTCAAGGACCACGTATAAATCAGTGTCTGCAATGATTCTGGATTTCCAGTCGACTTCATAGCACCTGGAAAAACAGTCTTAGATTGGTAAGCAAATCCACAGCACCACTACTGATACAATTGAAACTCTGCTAGGTGTTTAACCAAGATGCCAGTTATGTATGAACAATAAATAACATAATAATATGACATTTGAGATTAAGATGCCAGTGTAAAAGAAAGAAAGAAAATGTTGCATCAAATCTGCATGCTAGGTATTGAAACAAAACGAATTTATAGTTACCCTGGGAAACGTTTTGGGTGCACGTGCACACGTAGGTAAGTTCCAGCCTCAACAGACTCATTAGCATTTGTTATTCTAAATGTCTTCTGTGCTTCCCTCACAGTTTTCCCTTTGATGGACGATCTCTTTTTCAGGACTGATGGGTCTGTAGCTTCTTTGTAAATTCGAACTTCTTCCGGAGTTGCAGTTGGTGGAGGCTTTGGGCAAACCAATGCATAATGCACAGCCCCGAAGTGGATAAGATCTGCAACATACCTTCATATATAAAAATTTATATTTACTATCCTTTTACATTTCAGGCATCTAAATGCCAAAGAGTAGGTCGGAAGGAAAAAAATGCTTCTGCTTTAAATAGTTGGAATGAAGAGCACCCTTTGGTTAGACATCTCAAGTAGATACATTTATTATGAACACACATCCTTGTCGAAAACATATTGGACATGACACTTGTTTCCGTGTCATGTATGTGTCGTTTTAGAATATTTTGCGATAGGTGTGCCATGTTGTGTTGTGACTATGCCTCCGTGTTTGTGTTGGTGCTTCTTAGCTGTTGGTTAGTTGTTCACCCAATATGAGGAGTCAGCTCGTTCTCCATTTCTAATTTTCCTTGATGAGAAGATCGTTTTCTTTCTTTTTGTTCATCCAATAGTAAATAGTTGATGTCTATATTAACCCCAATCCACAAGTCCATATCAGTTGACAAACTATACAAAATTGTTTCTTTCCCAACAAAACTGAATTGGTTCTTTCCAAATTGTCTCTCTCTTTTCCTTGCCTTTCCTGTTTGTGCATGCAAGCCCTTTTGACTGATGATTAGGAAGAAAATGGCCAGGAAGAAGTAGGTTTCCATGTGTACAAGGGCGGACACAAGGGGAGATCAGGCAGGGGCTGTCCCTCACCCCCTGCCACCACCACCCCCTCAAAAAAATTAAAAACAGACAAGAAAAACAGAAAAAAAAAGACAAAACCTTGTCTCAATCCCTTATACTTCATATACAGGTGGGACATGGATTTGGCACTGACTTGAGTATCCAGCTCCCCAACTATGTAGCTCTCACTTGAACACCAACTCCTCCAATTGTTTATGCTTTGTTGAAATGTTTTTTTGTTCTCTGTTGGTCCCTGAAGGGTCAAGTTCTAGTTTGGTCCTTGCATGTGTGCACAGATTTTCAGACTTTTTCAAAAAACTAACCCTACAAGGACAAGCTCATGCATGAAATGGATAATTTCCAATTGTTTAATGTTCTATCTTATGCTTTCAAGTGTCTAATAAAAGAGAAATTGACTTTTGCCTCTAAGCTGTTAGTTCTTAATTTCATTGATTTACAAATATGCTAGCAGTTTTTTACAATGTCAGATTCTCGGGATCAAATAGTATAGTACGCACATACAATCAGAAACAAAGAGCAAATAGTGATACTCACAGAGGAGGAAGATGCAAAGCTGAACAAATGTAGTCAAGAACAATTCCCCCTTGTGAAACTACAAGATGCTCAACCCGTGGTGGCCCATGATGTAAAGGACATGGGAGCAAGCGGCCATATTCAGGGTACCTGCAGCAAATGTAGTTCAGCTAAAAGACAGATTTTGCTATTTAGTGATCTAAAGGATTCATATCTTGTTAACACAACCATAAAAAGGAAAAAGGAAGGGGAAAAGAACGCAATGTCCTTTGTGTTGCATCAAAATATTTAGCATAATAGGCGCCTTACTATGATATACAACCTGACCGAAAGCCTTGAAGCCAACCATGCTATCTTATTAATCTTATATTTGCTGATAATACTTGAACAGGAATAGAGAAGTTTAAAAATCATAAGCACAACGAAGCAGCGATCCACAGCACTCATGTAATAGAATATATTGAAATTAAAATTAAAAAAAATCATGAAAAGCAATCAATTCAAGAGTAGGCATTATGCAGCTATCCTGATCTTGATAAATCTTCCCTATCCCTACATTGATTATAGGTCTGTTTGGTTGTCGTAATTGGCCATAATTCGTAAGTCGTAATTGGTAAATTCTTTTCCAGTTATAAATGAGTTACATGCATATAAGTTTTACGGTATTTGGTTGGTAATATAAAGTTGTAAGTGAAAAAGTGTATTGTGTTTTACGGTGTTTGGTTGTCGTAATGTGTAAGTCGTAAGTGGAAAAGTTGACCAAAAAATTAACTATTTAGTGATTTAAAATTTTTTATTATTGCAAATAAATACTAAAAATGCTAAATATTATAAAAAACTTATATTAACATAAAAATAATACAAATTTGCGTGACCACAAAATTAACTGTAAGTGGGCTGTAAGTGAGTGGTAATTGACTTGCAAGTGAGTGGTAGTTGAGTTGTGTAAGTCTTTTACGAATTACAGTCCAAACAAACGCCGTAGTTGTAATTGGGTTATAAGTCACAGCCTTTTGCGGCTTTTACGTCCAAATAAACAGCCCCATAACTGATAACACTTACTGGAGGCAATAACTTGTTATGACTTATAGAGTTCTTACCAGCATAACTCTGTTGCAACATTAATTTAAAACTCCTGGGTGAAAAGAGTATTTATAGAGTGCCTAGATTTATTCTACGATTTGTCTTGACAAGGAACCAAATAATTTCATGATTGTTTGAGTACAGGCAGATTTTTGGCAAAAATAGCTCAAGCAGTCAATTAATAAACACCGGTTCTAATTGTGGCAAACTCATATCTTCTTGTGACACACCTCAAGTCTATTCAAAGGTTCCTACCAATTTATTTGAATCAATTCAGTTGCTATACCTAATCAAGAATACATAGTCCTCAACATCTACTTCATGATTTTATGCTCTATATGGAAAATCAGTGACATTCAAATCACATATCTAGACGCTCTATCGTGCATCAACCCACACCTCAAAACAAGACTGTGCAAGATAACACATGCATTGTTGTTACCATAAGGATGATTCCCTGAACGCATATTAATCACGACCCAGGCATAAAACCAGTAAGCTACTTCATTACCACTATTCTTTTGTTACATACCTCTTCCTTTTTCTCCATTCTTCTACATACATCTCCACATTAATTAAAAATGACTGCGACAGTACCTCTATTTGGTCCCTAATTCATTCCTGCATTTTCAGTTCCATTTGCTTTCCATGTACTAATTTTCACTGGCCAACTTTATGACCTACCCATTTGACACTTTATCCTAAGTCCCACTGTTTCGAGTAGTGTTTATCTTTCCGATAAAAATCAAATATTGTGATTCTCTTTGCATCAGTTACAATGTCAGTCTAATGACTAAATGTAACAACCAATCCATAATCACCCACTGCCTCAGTTATTTTGGCTCTTTGAACATGCATTGCTTCTTCCATTAGAAGGGGGAAAAAACACAGATTTCTAAGAGAGGGTCTAAAATTATTGAATGGGGCATCAAACTAAGTGCAAACTAGCAAATTAACTATTTTTCCTGTCCAACAACAAGAAAAAGATAAAACAACCAAGCCCAGTAGCAAAACAATGAAACCAAGCGCTATAGGTCCCTGAGAAACAAAAACAATCAAACCCCAGAAAGGAGAAAGTGACAAATTAGCAACAAAGTTGGTTCCCTTTTTTACCAATCAACATGAAAATCGCAAAAGCAACAGAACCCAGATACATAAACACTGAATTAAGAGCTAAAGAAAATATTACCCATTTGAGGAGTCTCTGGAGACAGCGGCCTCCTGCTGCTTGGAAGAGCAAAGGAGAGAAGCCTTCTTCTTAGTCCTTGGAACCCAGCAGAGGTCCTTCTTAAAGCGTCGATTTTGACATGACGAGAAGCAGTGGAGAGAGCTCGCGAGAGAGAAAAAGGTGAAGCTTTTAGAGCTTTTAGAGTTGATAATGGCCACAGAGATGGGAGCAAGGGCTTGGAGAACAAGAGGATAGCAAGAGATGAAGAAGGCCTTGCCATTTCTCGCTCCTCTCTCCCTCTCTCTCTCTAGGATTTTTGCTATGGTTTTATTTTGGGCCTGGCCCTGGGCTCTATGAAAATTTTATCATCACTAATTTAAAGGTAAAGTATAAAACATTAGTTCACTGTGGCTGTTGATAGAAAACTGACCGATCAGCTAGGAGAAAGATGAGGGTGCAGAAAAAGAAAGAAGAAGGAGGGTCGACTAGCAGATGAAGGCGGACGGACGGACAAAGTTTCTATATGAGTCCTAGAAGAAAACCTCCTTTCGGTTAATTTTAATTAAACAAAGTATTTCACACCCCCCCTAATTCAGGGGATAATGACAAACTATCAAATTATCTAATTATTTAGGATCATATTTGGACAATAGAAATAGTTATGTGTTTTTTTCGCTTTCATATATTTTCTAGAAAAATTGCTTTCTATGTATCATTCTATTGGCATGGTAGTCGTTTGAAACCATGTGAATCATGGGCTTTTTATGCTAGGTCACATTAGTTTGATGTCTTTATTTATATATACCATGTAACAATGATTTTTCTGAATATCAAGTTTGATACTAACCATCGCAAAGATTTCTTTTAGTTAATTCATTTGTTCTCCTGAGTTATTTGGACACTTTTTCCCTGAACTATCTTAGGATGGGTGGCATAGAAAACAGAATAATATTTTTCTTGAAGCAGACGCATTCAGGTTCCGATCAGTGTCACCCGATCCTCTAGCATCAGGTACTATTTAAACCCAAAAAACAATACGAAGAAAACACAAGCGAAAAGTCGCATGTTTCTCTTTCTCGCCTCAGGTCAGCTTATCAATCTGTTTTCATTATTTTTTTCCTCTCTTTTCAAGTGTAATTTTTTTTTATATTAATCCTGTTTTCATGATAAACCATCTAAATCTCACAGATTTGAACAATCTATAAACCCTAAACCTTTCAATTTCTCTAAGCACTAAACATATTTTTAACCCTTCTTTTGTTTGTTCCAAATCTTAGTTTCAATTGTTTTGATTATCGGTGATTTGAATGTTAGTTTGCATTAATTTTTGTCTTTAAGTGGGACATTAATATATTTTCATGTTTGATTTTAAGTGTCGGGTCAAAAGTTTAAACTTTTAGTGAAGAAAGTGTATGTAGAGCATCTGTAAACATTTAATCCTAAAGCACTTGGCAATACTGTAATTTATCTTCATTGAAATCAGTGCTCACATTGTATGTTGGTATGTTGATAGTCTTGAGATGATTTGAGGTGTTATTGTTGCAAATTCAAGTGAGTGGATAGTTGTAAGAAAACCTAGGATCCAGGTAAAGATTACAAAATTATAAATTATGGACAGGTTGAACAACAGAATCAGGTGCTATACTTGTGATTTGTCAAAATTGAACTGTGAGGTTTGCACAGTTCTGGTATTTTGAACTATTTGATATTTAAGATTTGGGTTTTACTGTTTTCTGTTGAGTCATGTAATTTGTATATGGAGATTCCAGAATACGATGTGCCTTCTGAGGCATGAGCCATGTGTCAAAAAGTTTAGGGCTCAAAACTTGATGGTGAAAAATCCTTTCTTAAGGATGCAAGTATGAGGTATTATCAGAATCACAAAATGGGGTATATAGTTAATTGTCATTTGACGGAGAGGATGTTTTCTAGTAAATCGATGGATGCTGTATCAATATTGAGAAAAACGAAATATAAATCAGAGTTATATTAAAGAATGCTTACTTTTAAATTTCTATTTGACAAGACTTTTGCTGTTTTTGACAAATTCATATAAATTTTGAAGTGAACTTACCTTAGGTAAAATATTAGTATTGCAAAATGCTTATGAGTTATTTGTCACTCCTTGTAGTAGGCAGGTTTGACATAATCCATTGTAATTAATATGGGTTGCAATGATACCTTGACTTAGGCTTAGAGGACTTTTTGGTTTTAAGCATCTAGCCAATAATTTTTTTGTGTGAAATACATGCGACCGTTTATAAAACTATTTTCAAGAGACGAATAAGTGCGCCAATTAGAAAAAGTGACATAATCATAATTAATAGAGCAATGAGGATTAAAGGGAGGCCTAAACGAATTTGAATGGAGGCAACTAAGAAAGATATAATAATATCTCATTTAATTGAGGAAATGGCCCTTAATGAAGCGAGTAGAAAAAGAAATTCATGAAGGTGACCCTAAAGATTTGTTCGTCTTTGGTGATGAAGGTTGGTGAAGAGGGTGTGACGAAAGAAATTTATGGAGGAAGAAAAACTATCTTTATTTATTTTGACTCTATTATTTTCTCATACAAAATTGAGCCATCTTATGCTCTATGTATAAAGATATAAAAATTCTCCAATCTCTTACTCTCATACAAACTCTAACTAAATGCTACTAGCACAAGGAAACTCCAAGTAAACAGAAACTGTCACAACATCTATGAATAGAATTCGACTACTAAAGGAATAAAAACATTTCTAAATAGAAACTCCAACTCTTTATGCTATTAGGACTCAACTGCACAATATTAGAATCGAACTATTAATTCTATTTGTAGGTTCACCTAGAGGGGGGGGTGAATAGGTGATGGCTAATCTAATGGTCACTAAATGCCAAATAATGCGGAAGCTAAAACTAATTATGACCAAATAAAAACTTTTACACTAAACACCACGTATAACACAAGAGTGTTGCCGAATTCCCCGTGAAGGGCTCTGGACAAACTCTTCTAGATTCCCCTTGAATGGGTTGAGGTGCCGCGTTGGCTCTCTTGATTAAATACAAGTGTTAGCAAACAAACCCAAGCAAGTATATCAATTTAAGCACAATATATCAAGCAAGTAAATGTAAAGACAATAATTGAATACAAGATATAAACAAGTAAGGGAGAGAGAGAAAAGACAATCGCAAACACAAGGGTATGTTTCGAGGTTCGAGCACACTTGCTCTACATCCCCGCCTTCGACACACGAAGGATTTCCACTATGCAAGATCCCAATGGATCTCTCCTCGGTGCCGCAACACCTACAAGCCCTCGGACTCCCTAGTCCCGTACACACGCAAGCTCACTAGCTCGCCGAGGCCGCACCTCAAACACGGAGTTCGCACCCGAACCCGAAACACCGAGTCCACACTAGGACCCGAAATAATCGCGAACACACACGTCCGCCTTCTCAAAGAACAAAGTAGAACTTTGGTGATCACAACTCTTGATCACCTAAAATCCTCTCACAATAACACTCCCTATAGGGTAGATATAGCAATGGATAGCTCAAGTGTTTGTGTGAGAAAACAAGGAAAGAGATGATGAAGGAAAACTCAAGAAGATCTCTTTTAAACACTCTTGATAAAACTTTCCTTTTTGATAGGAAATATTTGCTCTCTATTTTGTGGAGAAAAACTTCTGAAAAGAGTGGGAAAAACTGGCTCTAAAACAATCTCCAAATCTTAAAGAAAACAGCCCCCAAATGACCCTTTATATAGAGTCTGGAAAACTAGCCGTTGGGGCTCTGTCAGACCTGCGGGTCGACCCGCCCGGTCGACCGCCAACGGTCAGAAATCCGACCGTTGGAGCCACGGTCGACCGCCCGGGTCGACCGAGCCACTGGAGCAGAGAGTAGAACTCTTTGTCGGTCGACCCGTACGGTCGGCCGAAATTTCCAGAGAGCAGAGCTCTCTGGAGCGGTCGACCGGCACGGTCGGCCGTCCTCCAGTGCACAAAGGCGTGCACGTCGTGCACGTCGGTCGACCGGTCCGGTCGACCGACTTCAGGTATAGTCGACTATACAGTCGACTTGCTGAAGCCAGAAAACAGAAATCTGGGATTTAAAACTAAGTCTTTTGGCTCACATAAAAATCCCATAAAATACATAAAAATCTAAAAAAATAGTTTAACCAATATACTATGAAAAACAAACATGCTTTGCACAAAATCAAGGCATGTTATAAAAGATTGGACTATTTTTGTAAGTAGGAAAATATTGGCTCAAATGAAAACTTGTATTTTTCTAAAACTTTGTTTTTCAAACTTCTTCATGATACAAAAACATGATATTTTGAATTCATTAAAGCATAGTGTGTATGGATATGATCCACTACACAATTAAGATGAAATATTTATGTTTTTGACAATAAGCATAAACTTGGTTAGAAGCAAGTATAGAAAACACCAAAAAAATCAAAATGATATTTTTCCAAAAAGAAAGTCTTTTCTAAAGACAATTAATTCAAGAGTGTGTGTGTGATATATACTTGAGCAATCCACTAACTATTCTATCCTTTACATTTTATCTAAAACATAAAAATCTTATACCTAGACACAAGTCTTCATCTTCTTGAAGTCTTCACTTGAAGGCTTCTCATCTTCTTGAATTGGTCCAAGCTTGATCCAAAAGCTCCTTGGATCACACCGTGCTAGCTCCAAATCTTGACATTTTATCCTTTGTTGAGCTATGCACCTACTAAGATCTTGATAATGAATCTGTCACTAATTAAACACAAGATCATTAGTAAACATAACTTCATGAGTTGATCATCATCAAAACTAGGGTGATAGGACTTTGGGCCAACACTATTATCCTTCCTTAATTTAATCCTTCCATCGAACACATACCGAGTAGCTTTTGGACTTAGCAGGTGTAATCCTCGATGATATTATCCTCCTTTAATTTTTGCATTTTAAACCTTCTCTCCAAAATCTTGACTGTTCATAGTTGATAGTTGTCAATTTCTCCTTCACAAACTTAATCCTCGTTATCTCCTCCACAAATTGTATGGGAAAATAATAGAGTAAAAATCAATAAAGCTAGTATTTTTCATAAATTTCTCTCCTCTCATACCTTTCTTAACCAAATACTTAATAGTAGTATCTAGAAAAATTAAAGAAATAGTGATGTAAAACAATCTGGATTGCAATCACCTTCAAATTGGGAATTAAGGTTTAAAATTTGTACTGAAAATCTACAAAGAATTTTGGGTTTCACCCTTGCACGAGCTTCACACCAAAACTCAGGAGCAAAATCTTAAGAATTTTACTGAAAAGTTTATAAATTTTTAATCATTCAATAATAATCCAAAGAGAAGTCTTGGGGCCTTTTTATAGGCTTTACAAAAGTGTGCTTCTAGAAAATAATCTATGTGGTACTAAACATCAACATAAAAGAAACACCACTAAAGCAAATAAACTAAATAAAAATAGCTAAAATCAAAGAAATGTAGCATGTCATTTTCTGGATCTAGAATAGACTCGATCAAATAGTCGTCTCAACGGCGTGATGCCATCATCATTTTTCCCGGGGTCTAAAAAACTCGACCATGTCGAGTGTGTGGTGGGAAGCTGTTGTCTGCTACTTGTGGTAATGCTCCATAAGGTCAGGATCAAGTTGTCGAAAATCCTCCTCAGTAATCTAAAAATTTCTGATTCAGGTTTTTCTTTCTACTTAATATGATAGTGTCGTGTTCCTCCATTTATAGTAGAGACAATTCGATCATCCAAGTTAGAATCTATATTTTCTACTGCATGGAGTAATTTTAGAGGAAATGAAGGTAGTGGGGGCTCAAAAAGACGGTCTTGGGTAGGCTCATTCACGAATGGATCAGAAGGGTATCAAAAGTACCTCTAAATGGAATCAAATCCTCAACATTAAAAATGCAACTAACACTTTACAAAAGCATTAAACTGATCCTCTTGAGGATTTGAAATGGTCATGCGCTTCACGCGTGCAATTTCTCCACGGTTTCTGGAGAAAACCATTCAGGTCTCAGGCGGATCATCATATGTCATCGATATTAAATGTTCATAATCTTCTGTGTAAATCAGTAGAAGCTTTATAATCATCATTATTTTTTATTATCTGTTCCTTTTTTCTCTTTTTTGACTTTTTCAAAACTAGGATTTGTCTAGAAGAGGGAAAGTCTAGGGTTTAGGGAAGAGGAAGAAGAAAATTCTTTTGAAAGGGATTGGATTCAAAAGCTCTAATACTAACCTGATGTAATCAAATTGGGAATTAGGGTTTAAAATTTGAATTGAGAATTTAGATAGAATTTTGGGCTTCACACCCCTTGAACGAGCTTCACACCCTCAAGAGCTTTAATCGGAAAGTTTCTAAAATTTTAATCATTCATTAATAATTCAAAAAAAGTCTTAGGGCCTTTTTATACGCTTTACAAAAGAGTACTTTCAAGAAATAATCGATGTGATACTAAACACCCACATAAAAGAAACACCACTAAAACAAATAAACTAAAATAATAAAAATAGCTAAAGCCAACGCAATGCAGTACGTTGTTTTCTCGATTTAGAATAGACTCGATCAAACAATTGTCCCAGCAGTGTAATGCCATCATCAAATAACTAAACAATTTCCAACTAAAACCTATATTTTCACCAATACATGCACCACCAAATCCAAAAGTTGTTCTCCAATAAGCTCCAACTTGTCCAATTCCTTGAAACTCCTAAATTGACATGTTGCCTTCTCCATAGTATCCAAAACCAGTTTATAAATATCTCCTTTTGGTAGGTCGATCTCATGCACATTGTGCTCCATCTAGAGCAACTTTTGCATTTTTAAACCTTATATCCAGAACTTCGATTGTTTGTGGACTAATAGTTGCTAGTTTCTCCTCCACGAACTTAATCCCCATCATCTCTGTGGCCTCCTATAAGAATGATGACTTTCTTTTCAAATTCCTCTCGTGGATCACCTATGTTTTTTCACTAGCCTCCTCTCATTCTCATCATCTGAGGCCCCTAAATCTTCTTGGTCTATTTGTGAACAATCTCGTAATGTGGCTTCTAAAACTTAAACATCTTCATACTCTTGGCACGAGCAACTATGAAGCACGAACATGAATGTTGAACAAAGACAAAGACACGGACACAGAACACGAACACGGTAAATATTGGAATTGAAGAATATAAATGCGAATCTTTGAGTTGAATTATGGCGAGATCCGTTGATCGAATCAATTGGATGATAGTTGGAGTGTGTTCTCCTTCCATTGGGGATGAACGTGGTATATTCACATGTTCAATTCCGACTTCGAATGAACGAGATATTCAAGTCTATAGATTGCCTAATTCAAAGCCAAAATGGGACTAAACTGTTGGAATGCCAACAGTTGCGACTGTTGGACTGCCAACAGTTGTGACTGTTGGGTGCGTCAGTTGGGCAGCCAACAGTTGTGACTGTTGGGTCGAAAGGTTGCAACCTTTCGTTGGGTCCGGACCCGTTGGCCCCTCCTGGAGCGTTATAAATAGCGCTCCGGATTCTCAATTGAAAACACACCAAGTAAACAACTCTCTCTCTTTCTATCTGAGTTCTGAAGCATAAGCAAGCCTACGTTCTGAACTGGGAAGTAGAGTTCCAAAGCGAGAAGTGGGAAATCCGTAACTCGGTTTCCGAAGCGACTTCCAAAGAAGATTCTGCAAAATTCGTTCTGAAAGAGGGCTTAGAAAATTCAACAAATTCTTTTATAGAATTGTTGTCTGAATTTAAGACTTCTGAAGAAGAATATTCTTCAACCTTCCTTCGTCCTCAACAGTGGGTGCTACTCCAAAGTAGAGGCAAATATTCATCCGAAATTTGTCCTTGTACCGCTGCTTCAACGATCCTGTGAAGGTACTGGTTGACTACGGTTCGACCGTACGGTGATTTGGTAGTGCTATCCAAATACCGTGAAGGAGTGTTGTATCTTGGGAGACCAGCGTCCATTATCCCGTTAGCACCAGTGCGGGGGACGTAATTGTCTTAAGGAGATTCGCTCTAAGCGTACCTCACTCCAATACTGTATAAGTGGATTAAGTCCTTTATACAGGGGATATACTTTACAGTATATCGAGACTGATTTAGATTCAGTCTAATTGGTGTTTAACCAAGGAAGGAAATTGAAAGGTGGTTCTTAAATTAAGGAACGTTCTATTGAATGGAAAACCTCCCACCTGATATTTGCCGACCTGGCCAATTAGATTGTTGATATCTCAGTAATCTTGATTAGTTGTCAGATTGATTTCTGTTAAGCAGAATAACCAACAGTAAAATCTTAAAAAAAGGTAGGGATACGGCAAGAAATATTTTATTATTATTATTATATAAATAAAATTATAAAATCTCAGTCAAGTGATCAACAAATTTATATATTAATCAACACGTGCACAAAGTAAAAAAATATCATAAGTTTATAACAAAATTACAACCGAAGATAATTAATTCACAAGTTATCAATTAAGTTAACAACTTAACATTACAAGTTCAAAATAAAATTACAACCGACTTATATGTCTCAAGATGAAGTCGAAGTTAGTGCAATGACTTCTTCATTATTTTCTTCTCCATCGCCAGCAAACAACACAACTTCCAGCGTGGGTTTATCAAGAGAAAAAATAGCGAAATTTAGAATACCGGCACCCTGAAATGAGTCAAAGCCATCTCCGCTAATATCCGACATCTTCGTTTTTTTTTCCCTTCCATGTGGCCCTGATGGGCTCCATCAACCCCTCTATGTGAGATTTCTCGTGTTGCAAGAAAGTGGTCCGCAAAGAGTTGTAGCCAGGAGGTATGTAGTCGATGAGTAGATTGTTTGCGGCAAATTTAAATGTCTTGGCATATCATGAATTTCTTGTCAAATTAAATGACAATACACTGTATAGAACATTTTCATAATAATGCAATCTAATTCATTCCTTACCTCTTTATTGAATGCTTGATCCACGGTGTTGACTCTCTCTTCTTCTTTAGTTCACTTGGACCACTTGAACTTCCACTGGTCACACTTGACGTTGAAGATATTGGCAATGTTACGGACCTAGGCATATAAGCCTTCAATCTCATTTTTACTTGCTCCATCTCCTTTGTTATATCCCTTATGTTGTGGGGTTTAACCGTTGCATACATCTTAATTCTTTATCCGCTTATCCGCATGAGATGGGTTTTGACTCTTAAGTATGATCCATTGAAAGTTTCAAGGCAATAATTACATTTCCATCGCCAATTTCCTCCTCCCCGTCCAATTTTCTCTACTTTAGTTACAAACATCTAAAGAGGTGCATGTTCATCCACTTCTCCACTTGAGGAACCTTTCATTGAAGTCATATTGCTCTAACTTCTAAATACAACACAACAATATTATGTCAGAGAAAAGCAACATTTCACCAAAGAAAAGCAGCATGCCAGAGACATTTTCATATACAATCCTATCACAAACATACAACATTTTCATATACAATCAAATTAAATCACATCCCTACATTAATTACTATCAAAATCCTACATCAATTAAACTCAAAATCATACACAATTGCTATCAAAATCCTACAAGATCATATAAATTCACAATCCTACACAACTAATTTCAAAATTAGACACGACCCTACAAGATCACAAATCTCTCTCAGTCTCTCTGCTCTCTCTGAGAGAGAGAGAGAGAGGAGCTGACCTCTTGAAATCCACGATGAGAGCAGAGAGGGCACTGAATGGAGATCACCAGCTTGATCATTGTCGAGAGAGAGCGAGACCACCAAGCCACCGGGGGGGGGAGAGAGAGAGAGAGAGAGAGAGACTAGACCACCACCACCACGAGCTTAGACTACTATTTGGATCTAAAAGAGAGATCAGGATCAATTTGGGGGAGATTAGGGTTTAGGGATTGGGGGAGATCAGACCACCACCGATAAAGGTTCAGACCACCACCATCGTCGTCAAAGGTTCAGACCACCACAACAATTATTATTAGAAATTAGTAATAATTATGCAAACTTTGATAATAAGAGTCCAAATATAGTGTAAAAGTTTTAATACATAAAATTTTCAATTCACATTGAGGTTAGGGTCTTTTCTTGTTTCTAATTTCGGTATTGGATATTTAGGATTAGGATATTAGAGGAAGATATATAGTGATTAAAAATACAGGAAATGGTGGAAATATACGGGCCTAAAAAAATGGAAAAATCGTATCGAACCGACGGTTCAGTTTTTAAGTTTAACCGATTCAGCTCAGTTTTATAAAATATAATAAAAATCGAGCCGAACCGACTGATGCTGACCGACCTAATTGAATCGATTCGAATTCCAAGCACGGACCCCAACTGACTCTCTAAAGTCCAAATTTTTTTTTAGGTCCAATATATAACCCCGCAAACCCGCCCCCACAAACCCTAACCCCACCCACTTCTTCGCTTACCCACCGCCTTAGATCCCTCGACAGAACCCAATCGCCGCCACCGGCCCCTCCGCGTGACCCCACCTCCACCTCCATCTCCACCTCCACCTCCCTCGCCATCTCCCATCTCCTCCCGTTAGCTTGCGGCAGCAACAGATCCGACCTCGCCACCGGCCGCCACATCTACATTAGGTAATTTTCCCCCTCTTTCCCTTTCCCTCATTTAGTGATTATCTGGGTATTTGTTCTTTCTCTCAGTAAGAAACCCAATATTAGAGTCTTGAACATTTTTTCAGAAATTTAATTCTTTTGGGTATATCTTGGGAATTTGATCCGTTTATTGTTTTCGTGATCAGATCGAAATGCCCATGTACTGCTCGTGTTTTTGTTTAAGTAATTTTTTAAGTGACGGAGAACCAACTGTTTAATGTTTGTTTAAGTGATGGAGAATCACAGTTGCAGTTTGAGTGTGTTTAAGGCATCTTTGTCTTCCATCAGATGCGGAACTTATTGGTAGTTTTCATCGGGCAATCTTGACATGATATTGGTTCTTATTTTTATCTTCTATCGATTAGCTATGGTTTCTAGTTCTGAAATTTGCAGCTCCAAATGTTCCTATTTCTGTAACTTGTTTTTTTTTTTTTCTGGATGCATGCGATCTGAACATTTAGCGTTACATATAGTAGAACTGGACATTCTAAGAAGCTATGTTGTTTCCTCTCCCCCCCTCCCCACCCCCCAACCCCTTGGCCTTATATCTAAATCTCCCCCCCCCCCCCCCCCCCCCAAAAAAAAAAAAAAAAAAAAAAAAAAACCACCACCACCTCCCTCATTCTCCTTACCGCGGCCGAGGCGGTCTTTGGTGCCTATAAATAAGACCCTACCCTTTCATATTTTCCTCCGCTCTATTATCTTCTCTCACCTCACAAACGCGAAAGCAAGTTCTCAAGTCTCTTCAAGGTTCGATTTTTTTACCCTTTTATTTATTGTTTAATTTAGTCTCTAATTATTTTAGAGTTAGTCTTCGCCTAGATCTTGTCTAGATTTAAAATTAGTTCAACTTCATGACGAAAATTCTTCTCTTCTGTTCATGTTGATTAGGACAATTTTTCAAAAAAACCCTCAATTTAAAAACAATTCCAAAAATCGACCTCCCTAAAAAATATTTTCAGAAATCAACCTCTGACATGTCATGTTAGCGCCATGTCAGTTCGGCCCGCCAGCGTGGAGCTGGCGGGGTGCTGTTTTTGCAACCCCGGGTGAACCAATATTTTTTGCCTTGTTCGCTTGATCGGGGTTGCCAACCCGGTCCAATTTGATTTTTTGAATTATTGGCTTGGTCGGGGTTGGCAACCCCGGACAAGCTAAATTTATTTTTTTGAATTATTAGCTCGATCGGGTGTTGCCAACCCCGGCCAACCTCGGCCAGATTGGCCCAGTCTGGCTAAACGAGCAATCTGGTTAGATTGTGTTTGCCAACCTCGATCGAGCTAGACTGGGGCAACCCAGAGACTCCCCAGCTGGTGGAGAAATATTCAACATGTATAAATCCAGAAATATTCACCTGTATGCACCAATATCACAACTTGTACATTGCATCACAAATATCACATGTATAAATCTCAAAATATCACAAAAATTTAAACAATTATCACAATTAAGAACATCATAGTATCACAACTCGTATCACAAATATCATAACGTGTATCACAAATATGATGAAATCACAAATATCAAATATTATATCCAAACGTCTCAAAGATTCATATCATATCCATAAAAACTTTCACAAGTCATCCAAATATCTCAAAATTTCATTAAATTTCTTAAAATATTCAAATACAAGTATAAAAAAGAAAATCATTGCAAACAAGCTAATGCATGTGGTACTCGTCCATGTGTAGGGGCGGCCTAAGATGGTCCTGCATCCTTCTCCAGCTCCTCGACACCGTTGTGGTCTTGGCTCGTCTTGCGCATCAATGGGCTGCGGAAGTCGTGGGCGTCGGGTATAATGATGTTGGGTCGGTGCACTTGATGGGCGTGCAAATCGGCTCCGCCCTAGCACCTTCCTCATGAAAGCGAGTCCTTTAAAGTATCGCGATTCTTTGAGTCTCGTTCAGCAAGCCTTCCCCACCATCTGCGTTGTACGCCAATCCATCAACTTGTATCATAAATTTTAACATTATAATATCAACATATCACAAATTTAAAGAGTATGAGGATTGTGTTGAGGTATTACCAACTGTTGCTCATGTACAATAGCAGGCTGGTATCCATCAGGCGCAACGACACAGAATAATTCAATGAGTGATCCCCCAATACGAGCTCATGTAGTCTGAGGATACTGTGAGGGAATATTTCTGGCTCTGAACCTCATCGGCTCAATCATCCCATCGGTTGATATAAGTGCTGAGCTCTTGCCTTCAATCACACACCCGCTTGCTTGCGCGGGTTATTCGAGTCACCTGCTCTACGACATCAGGAATATGCTGCTTAATCCCGAGCTGATGGAGGACTCAATCTGGAAGATGTGTCCCCACAATCTCGAAGCATATAAGCGGAGTCCTTGCACGCCATATTTGAGAGCATCTTGATTGGTCGCTAATGTTGCATATTTAATATCATATGTCCATACTTATTATAGAATAAAAGCCTGCATTGTCCTAATTAATTGTCCGATTTATTTGCAGGCCCAATCTTTAAGGAGATGAAGAGAAATGAGCCCAAAGCCCACCAAAATTCTGAATTAAATCAGAATTAATTCGCACTCACTGAATCAGGGCAAAATCAAGAGGTTGAAAACCGGTTGAGAAGAATCCTCTCAGAATCGATCGGTTAAAACCAAGAATCCAAGGCCATTTCGTCAGAATCCTGGACCCAAACGAAGAAACCAACTAAAGATAAAGGCAGAAGGAACTCCCAGAGAGACTCACCAACAGGGTGTGGCCATCTGGCCACACCCTGGCCGCGGAAACGCGGCCCTAGCCGCGTTTTCGCGGCTTTGTTGGGGAGTTAGGGGGAGCGTTTGCTTCCCCGACCTCCCCGGGATCTTATGATGTGGGTTATGCCTATAAAAGGGCATTCTTTGTGCTGAAAAAGGGACGCCGATGCAGAGTTAGGATTTTAGACTAGTTTTCCATTTCTTAGTTTAGGTTTCTCTTTTCTTTTTATGTAAATTGTATGTAAGCTTAGGTTAGAAGATGATTCATGTAAGTAAGAGAGAGACATATGTTGAGAGTGACACAATGTACCCTCCTCCTTTCTTTCATTGTCTCAAGCAATAAAGGTAAACTTTTGTTTATGTTCGTATCTTTACTTTCCTCTTCTTTTGCTTTCGTCTTCCTCTTTTACTTTACCTCGTTTGTTTTTGTTGAGTTTACAAGTGAACTCCAAAGCACAAGTATACCGATGTTATGTGAGTGCCAACGATAGTGCATGAAGACGTTCTCCTCCTCAACACGTATCACTTAATGCTTGTGCTAGACTTGATGATATAATGTGAACGGGGACTGAGCTCGGGCTTATGATCTATGCGTTGAATGCCTCCGAAGCAAAGGTAGAACATGCACAGGTTTCCAAGTAAGTCAACAATCAAACTAGGTAGGTAATTCTTAATCTTCACTTTTCTTTCTTTCTTTTCTTTTATTTCTTTAGTATAGATCATCACCTCTTCCAAATCATTCTCTTTCGACTCACTTGTACATAGTCGCTTTCTTTCGCCGTTTTTGATTTTTCCACCTTCATCTCTCACTTTCTTCTTAACTTTAACTATTAACTTTCTTTTTCATTTTCTTAACTTAAAAACAGAGAAGAACTATCGTTTTGTGTTCATAAGATTTCAATAAAGAACGTAAACACTTCTATCGCAAAACCCTTCTTGTGGATCACGACCCGCATAGCCACTTGCTGTAGCGGTAAGAATTGAGCACTTGCACATCTTCATTCTAAGTTCTTGAAATCTCGTATTTTGTGTGCAGGTTTAGCATCAATCAAATTTTGGCGCCGTTGCCGGGGAGGGTAATGTTTTTATTGAAATCTGAATTTTTATTGAAATTTTTTTAGAACTAAACGAATTTTCTTCTCTGTTGCAGGTTATAGGGCAAGTAAAGCAGGAAATTAAGGTTGCAGTGACATACAAGTGGTCTTGGGCCACTGCTGTAGAAAGTAGAGACCAAGGGCCCTCTGATTTGCCGCGTTTGCGCGGCCAAAGCCGCGGATCTGCGGCAAAGAAGAGTTGACTACTAATAGATTTTGTGCAGGGTTGCTTACTTTGCCAAAAACATAGCTTGCTGCATCTTTATTTCTTATATGCCATCACCATAAACCTGCTAATAAACCAACAGTAAAAAGTTTGTTGAAAAAGTTAAAAAAAAATTGATTAGACGTTTGCATCTTAGGCACGTGTCTTTTCAATTCCTTTATTTTACTGTTGAAGAGTGCTGGAGCAAGGTACGTATGCATTACATTTAGCATAGGACTCACTTCTTGGTTGATTTATATCGCTTTGAGTGAATCTTACATATCTTGTACACTTGCACTAATTGATTTTAAGGGCACCAACCCAATAACAAGATAAGGTGGGGATTTAATCACCCTTCCTTAGCCCAAAAATCAGAATCCAAGCACTCACTAACCCAAGCCTAACTTAAAATGAGTAGACGTTGGCCCTAGGGACATCTCGGACTCAATTAGGAGATTATCCTAAGGGGGAAAGGTGTTGGAACTTGACTCTTGCCAAATCAGTGTCTAGGAAAGGGATTAAGGGCCGAAAGCCCGAAGGTTGGTGGTTATTTAATTAAGGAACGTCTTTTGATGGAAAACCTCCCACCAACCTTGCCCTGACTTGGCTGATTAGCTTATGGTCAAAGTCTACATTAAACCTCCCGTGGACAGTCTAACCAGTTAGGAGTCGTCTAGGTCTAGGTCTACCCTAACTTAGTTTAGAATTTTTTCTCTTTTATTTGTTTGCTTATTTGTATTTTCTTTCTTTTTGTTTGTATTGTGTGATATGGCTTATAATAATAATTTTTCCAACTTCAATAATAATCCATATTACACACCGAGTTCATTTTCGGATATTACCAACCCGGCATATCATGACTTTAATCAACCTAGTGTGCCGGATTGGTCTTATCCGAATCAATATAACCCATGTCCCCCATCTAATAACTATAATGTTCATAATAATTTCAACTCTTCACCGAGTCAGTGGGGATTCACCTCCCCCAAGCATAATTATCAACCAACTTGTCCTCCTTCTCCACCTAGTCCACAATATTTTCAAGAGTCATACTCAGTTCCACCCGTCCAAAATAGGAAACCATCAATTCTAGAAAAGAGTATGCGTGAGTCCAAACACAAATCCCAAAATCTGATGGACTCACAATTTCACTACCACTTTCAAGACAATTCTTCATCTTTTCATCAAAACAATGAACCTATCAACTATGAAAAGATGCTTGAAACCATGACTCAGGCTCAAAACACTCGTAATCGTGACATAGATATGATGGTCGAATCTCTACGTTCTCACCGTTGGACCAGTTCTGATGTCACTAACCATTCTGTTAGAGCCGAAGAGTCATGTAGTTTTGGAAATCAAGATTCCATTTCAGAACAACCATTTGAACTTGTCCAAACTCCAAATTTTGAAAAAGATATTGACAGTTTAGCAAGTTTTCCTTTTCCTGAAATAGAACTTGAAAATTAATATGATCCTGAACCCCAACTTAGTGATTCAATTCTACTTCCTGATTCGATTATGACTCCGGTATCTTCACCTGATTTCGATCTTTTCCCTGAGTCAACGTTGGATCCTGTGCCTATTCATCATGAAATTGAATCCCCCGTCTTTGAGGATCATATTGAACTTGACCAATTATACAATTTTAAAAGTCCTATTGACAAATTGGCAAGTTCTCAATTTTTTGATATTGAACTCAATGAGATATGTGACCTAGATTCTCAAATCTGTGATCCAGTTCAACTTTCTAAATCAATATTGACTCCTGTTGTGTTACCAAACTTGAGTAATATTTTAGAGTCAGTTTTGATTCCTCCACCTATCATTCCTGAACTGGAATCACCCATATTAGGTCACATTCCATTGTTGAAAAATACATGTGGACTTGAGTTTCAACTTCTTGACTTGGACCCTATTCCTGAACCAATTTCGACTCTTGAACCTTTACTTGACTTAAGTTACCTTCCTGAGTCGGTATTAGTTCCTGTACTTCCTGAGTCCAAGTCAATAATTCTATCATTTCATACTCCTTTCTGGGACGAGGTGGTTGACAAATTTGACTCCGAAATCAATTATGGAACATGAAAATTAGATGGGGTTAAATATTTAATAAAGATCCTTTATGGATACATCTTTTTAATGGGTTATATTAGAGAAATTGTTGGTGGGTTCCTCCGAACCCAAAGGAAAGTCGATTGGGCCGCATTTCGTGGACCAATCAGACCACCACCGGAACAGCCACCTTAAGGTAACATTTCTTTCCCTTTCGTCTTTTTCATGCATCTATGCATTAATTCATACATTGAGGACAATGCATGAGATAGGTGTGGGGGAGGGTCTAACATAACTTAGGTTTTCTTTTTTATTAAAAACTTTTTGAAAATAGAAATAATATTTTGACATATTTTTTGTAAGAAATTAAGTTAATTTTAAGGAATAGGAAAATCTAAATTCGGATTTCTTATACTTGGTCAAAATATGATTATTTGTTTGATTTTTAGGGTTAGGAAGAAAATTTGTCAAAGTAATTTAGTCTTGATCTTTACCTTGATGAAATATGCACACTTCATATACTTACACACTTAGGGTTCAAAAACAAAGATTCTTATGCCTTATAAAATATATATATATATATATATAAATAAACAAATCTAATTATTGATTAGCTAGGTGCTTTGGCCTAAGCAAGCCTTAGTATTTATGCGAAAGATAATTAGATAAGTTTAAAATAAAAAAAAGATAAACAAATCTAATTATTGATTAGCTAGGTGCTTTGGCCTAAGCAAGCCTTAGTATTTATGCGAAATATGATTAGATAAGTTTGAAAAAAAAATATATGAAAATCCTCTGATTAAGCTGGGTATTTGTGCCTAATAAAGCATAAGTATTCACGCCTAAAAGGGGTGCATATAAGAAAATCCTTAGTTTTGTGGACTTGTTTGCTCGAGTTCTTAAGTCCTTGGGGTGTTTTCTCACCCGGTGCTCTAAGACCGTTTGGTTTGGGAGTCATCGATTAAAGGCTCGTTACGTGGGCAGATTAGAAAGCCTAATAGAACTAAGGAATAATACCACAAAAAAAAATATATGTATAAATAAATAAGGCATAAGAGTTAGAGTTAATGAACCCTTAGTCAAAATTTTCACGATCACATGGTGCATATGACTTAGGGTAAAGTAATAGATTAGATGAGAAGCACAATTTGACTCCTTACCTTGATTGATAACAAATTTTGGAATAGAGACTAAGTTTAGGAATGAAAAATTCAGTCTTCCTATAACTTATAGATTGCTTAGATCTTACAATTATATTTCAAATATTTTCTCTTTCAAAATACTTTTCGAAAATACTAACTCTTTATTTCCCTTTCTTTATGGATTTTGTGGGTGTAATCCGTTGAAAACCCTCACGAGACAAAACTCGTCCTCTAGGGGAAACCTAGAGGTTTAACGGCTTGTTGCACTGCTCAGTGCAATCGCGTGACTTGCGAAAGTGGTCTAATAATCTCTAGTATAGTTTAGTTGTTTTGCTTGAGGACGAGCAAAAGATAGGTATGGGGGTGTGATTGGTCGCTAATGTTGCATATTTAATATCATATGTCCATACTTATTATAGAATAAAAGCCTGTATTGTCCTAATTAATTGTCTGATTTATTTGCAGGCCCAATCTTTAAGGAGATGAAGAGAAATGAGCCCAAAGCCCACCAAAATTCTGAATTAAATCAGAATTAATTCGCACTCACTGAATCAGGGCAAAATCAAGAGGTTGAAAACCGGTTGAGAAGATCCTCTCAGAATCGATCGGTTAAAGCCAAGAATTCAAGGCCATTTCGTCAGAATCCTGGACCCAAACGAAGAAACCAACTAATGATAAAGGCAGAAGGAACTCCCAGAGAGACTCACCAACAGGGTGTGGCCATCTGGCCGCGTTTCCGCGGCTTTGTTGGGGAGTTAGGGGGAGCGTTTGCTCCCCCGACCTCCCCGGGATCTTATAGATGTGGGTTATGCCTATAAAAGGGCATTCTTTGTGCTGAAAAGGGACGCCGATGCAGAGTTAGGATTTTAGACTAGTTTTCCATTTCTTAGTTTAGGTTTCTCTTTTCTTTTTATGTAAATTGTATGTAAGCTTAGGTTAGAAGATGATTCATGTAAGTAAGAGAGAGGCATATGTTGAGAGTGACACCGATGTACCCTCCTCCTTTCTTTCATTGTCTCAAGCAATAAAGGTAAACTTTTGTTTATGTTCGTATCTTTACTTTCCTTTTCTTTTGCTTTCGTCTTCCTCTTCTACTTTACCTCGTTTGTTTTTGTTGAGTTTACAAGTGAACTCCAAAGCACAAGTATACCGATGTTATGTGAGTGCCAACGATAGTGCATGAAGACGTTCTCCTCCTCAACACGTATCACTTCATGCTTGTGCTAGACTTGATGATATAATGCGAACGGGGATTGAGCTCGGGCTTATGATCTATGCGTTGAATGCCTCCGAAGCAAAGGTAGAACATGCACAAGTTTCCAAGTAAGTCAACAATCAAACTAGGTAGGTAATTCTTAATCTTCTTCACTTTTCTTTCTTTCTTTTCTTTTATTTCTTTAGTATAGATCACCACCTCTTCCAAATCATTCTCTTTCGACTCACTTGTACATAGTCGCTTTCTTTCGCCGTTTTCTGATTTTTTCACCTTCTTCATCTCTCACTTTCTTCTTAACTTTAACTATTAACTTTCTTTTTCATTTTCTTAACTTAAAAACAGAGAAGAACTATCGTTTTGTGTTCATAAGATTTCAATAAAGAACGTAAACGCTTCTATCGCAAAATCCTACTTGTGGATCACGACCCGCATAGCAACTTGCTATAGCGGTAAGAATTGAGCACTTGCACATCTTCATTCTAAGTTCTTGAAATCTCGTATTTTGTGTGTAGGTTTAGCATCAATCACTTCTGTACAGACAGGTGGCAAAGCAAAGCATGTAGTGTCTCTCTAGTGTATGGCTTATAGGTAACTCCAAATACCTCCTTTGCATCAAGCTCATTTCTATAAAGTTGCAACTTTTGTTGTGTCTTGTCCTAGGTCTTCTTCACATTCCATTTGCACCACACAATATGATTAGAACAAAATATTATATTTAAATAGAAATATTTACTTAAATTTAGTAAACTAAATTTTACCTGTAACTAAGTGGTAGCTGACCATCGAGCTGAATGGTGTCTCAGGGTGGGCTGACTAACAGACTAGCGCTCCCAAGATCATAACTGAAGAAACAAAACAAGCACGTGTTAAATTAACATTCACGTAATTAATATGATAGAAGCATAAATAAGGTATTTTACTTGGATTACTTGCAAGAGTGTGACTGTGTGCCAGAACTAGGAAGTCTGCATCGTCGCCACTTTGTACAGCTCCCTGTACAGAAATGTGAGCACTGCACTGCCTGATGACATTGCACCACATGCATCAAAGTCCGCCAATAGTGGTAACCATCTGAGAGTTACCAAGTTCATGGAGTAATTAGGGCACATGGTAGTGCGTGGAGAATGCAAGCACATGCTTGCTGCTGGGGTTGCACATTTGTCAATGGATCCTGGGTGAGCTGTTGGTGGAGCCACGCGAGCTTCATCGATCCACCTTTCATAGACGTCTTCGTGGGCACAACACCCACCAGTCTCTCAAACTTCATGGTCCAATCTCTGTCATCTGACTCTGTAACAGGCTAACAGTTGGATTATCTATCTTTAGTCCGAGAAGCATTGTCACATCCTTCAGTGTAATTGTCATCTCCCCATGTCGGAGATGAAACATGGATGTTTCAGGCCTCCATTTGTCTATTTGAGTCGTCAGCAAGGGCCAATTCAGTCTCACCCATCTCAACTGAGAATGGGTGAAAAACCCTCCCTGGCGGATGTACTCAATCACATGGTCATCTGTCAGAACCTGCTCTTGTCTTGAACACGAGTGATCTAACATCTTGAACACTCAAAGATCCTGCAATTAAAGACTGCAATTAGTTAACTTTAAAAAACACAGTTCTAATAATCAAATTCATAAAGACATTCCCGGCTTGAGCCGATCTAAGAAGATCGATGCCTTTCTTGTAGGTGCAGAACACCAAAACTGACTGGCCCAGGGTTCATAGATGCCTCGCCTGCAAATAGAAATAAATTATTAGTAATAGCTATAATAAAATGTATAAATCACTATTCTAAATTTGCATAATTTATTTACAATATTTAAAAACAGATCATACGCATACTTACCTGGCAGAAGATGATGGTGCCAGTTGGTTGCCACACATAGCCTTATTATGATAGTTTGCAATTGCTACACCTATTACGTCTATGGCATTCACGCACTTCATTCATGGTTGTGCGTATGCGGACAGAAGGTGGGCGATCTGTGACCTAACATCAGGTGGAAAGATCATAAGCCCACTGTACTCTGCCGAAGTTCGTGAATCAGGAACAAGATGAAACAATCCAACATACGTCTTACTGTAGTTCTCCATAGTATACCACAATGCACATAAAGAGTACATGGATATGTTGGCCCAACCTTTTTTCTTAGCATACGCTGCAATAACGTGTTCGCAGGGCAATTTTTGGAGCTGAGGTATATTGCAAGAACAAGTTGGGCTTTTATCTGTGAGCTTAACAATGCAAGTATATCTTTCTCTGTCTGCCACATTCCACTTCGTTCGATTGAACCTTTATCTTGAATGAAGACTTTCTATCCTCTTGTGAAACCTCAAATTTCTCATTAGTCAGTGTCAACAGTGTGTGCCATTCCCTGCATTTTCTCGTCGTGTATGAAAGAATCTAAGCGAAAAAATATTCTTGGAAATGAGTGTCTGTATTAGCAAACCTTGAGCTTCTTTCAATACGCCATTGAAGTCTCAGAGGCATTTGTAGTTATCACACAAAATCGATATCCTCCATTCCTTGTTAATGCCCATTGGTGTTCTTGCCCCTACAAATTATTCTCTATCCAATGGTGTATATCTTCACACAGTTTTCTGTTTTGCTTGTTTGGCCTTGTACAATTCTGGATCTGATGCACAATTAACTTGCCATTAGTGAAAGATGGAAGTTTTTGTCTTTAAATTCCTTCTGAAAGTTAGCTTTAATGTAAGTATATGGAGAAGGCCAACTATCTCTAAGTGCATTTGGTATCCCTTTGTGCCGATCGGAGATAAAAGTGATTCTTCTATCCTGATGCACATTGGTGAGTAAATTATAAATACGTGAGATGAACCAATGCCAAATAGCTTGTGTTCCTCTTCTATAGTTACAAACGCCAATGGGAATAGTCCACCTTCAGCATCCACTCCCGAGGCAATAAGCAGGGTATCTTTGTACTTTTCAAACAAATGTGTACCGTTATTGCTCAAAAGTGGTCGACAATACTGAAAACCTACGATTGAAGGTCCAAAAGCCCAAAATACACGACGAAAATGAACTATTCCATGTGAATGATGATCATAATAATGTGCAGTTACGGTACCTGGATTGCTTGCTTTCATTGCATCCAGATACTGAAGGAGTTTCATATGAGGATTCCCAATCTCCAAATATCTTCATCAATGTCTTTGTTATAGCATTTCATGTTTTGATGTATATTATTTGATACTTAACTTCAATGTACCGTATGATATAACAAGGAGACATGTCAAGCCGTTTCCTTACTATAGGCAGAATCACATTGCATAAAAAAATGAGCTTTGTGGTGCTTGGCTCTCAATGAAGGCTTGCTACATGTATGCTCTCCATTATAGATCTAATCTTGAAGTATCCACTCAAAATTTTGGAAATAGAGGCATGTAAGTCTCCACGGGCGCACATCTACTTTCATTGTCACCCTTTATAATGGGAGTGCAAATTGTTATGTAGCAAGTTTTGTTGGTTTTAATAGGCGCGAATGACACTCCACGCTGAATGGACCACTCAGTAATTGCTTGCAGCAATTTAACTTCGGTGCTAGTAGGTGCGCTAGACCTATTGAATTTAGGGGTGAGTATTGGTTCGGTAAACCGAATAAATTGATCGAACTGATTCGTTCAGTTCGGTTCGAGAAGGGAGTTCAGCTCGGTTCGGTTCCACAATTTGTGGAGATCAGTAAATCGAATCAAACTCTCCCTGTCAATTGCGTTTTGGGTTGTATCTGTCGTGGGATCAGGTTTGGTTTCAAACCCGATTTATAATTTGGATTTAAACCCAAATTGAATCAGATTGGGATCAAATTCCTCGACCCAATCTCTGGTCCAGATTGGCGACGACTGAGTTTTTGAATCAAATACCTTTATGCGGCGGTGATCGAAGCTACGAGACGCTCTGTCTCCGCTTCAGGTGGAAGAAGCAAACGACGATTAGGAATGCAGGCAACTCTGACGAGTGGCGAATCACTTCAGCAAGAGGCGAATCACTTTGGCGAGCGATTACGAGAAGATGACTCGATCTCAAGTAAGTATTGTTCTCACTTGATCTTCTTTTCTTTCACTCCGGCGATCTCCTTTGTCTTCTCTGGGAAAAGTTTTTTATTTCTTTCAAGCTGGGTTTGGTTTGTGCCCTAGAACGAGGAAGAAGATGAAAACTTTGGAATTGTCTTCGTTGGAGATAGAGAACGTCAAGATGAAGAGCAGAGAGGAAGATGCAGTTGGCGGCAATATCGAGTTGCAACCGTTGATGTTGGCGAGATTGAGCAGAGAGGAAGAATATCCAGATTGATTTCCGTTGAAACCGAAAGCAAATCAAAAATATCAATTCAGTTTTGGTTCGGTTGCCCTCCTTTATGCGATGCGGCTTTGATTTTTATTTTTTTGGCAAAAACTGCACCACACCGTGCTCACCCCTAATTGAACTTAGAAGTTATGTGCTCTACATGTGTTGAATTTACCCAATCATCATCCTCCAACTTATCGGGATGCGAATCGATCGGTTCTACATATTCATTATTGGCCTGCGCATTTTCTACATGGTTGGTGTCATCCAAGATCTTGCGTTGCAACTTGCATGCTATCCTCTTGCAGCACCATCACTCTCTTCGGACCTCATCCTTGTCACTGTTTTCTTGCACTTCATCATTACCCTCATTGGTGTCATTCTGCACTGGTGTTGTTGAATGCATCGAGGATGTCCCAACATTAAAGGGATTACTCATGCCAGTTGAGTACCATTTCCTACATAAGATTTATAAACCATACTAAAAGTTAAGATGTCATCCTTGCGCATGAGTCATACTTAAATAAGGTTCACTTTTACATATTTGCACTTTGATGCTTTGTTGGTGTTAAATTCATCTCAAGTAGAGTGAGATATGTTGAGTCAACCTGCGGCGCTTGAACTGGGGAGGCATGCATTGTGTATGGATACACATATGGTGATGACATATTGTGACACATATCCTCTCCTTGCGTCGAATTGACACGTTTGTCAAATAGTATCCATTTACACAGTCGAATGAGAAATATCAACACCGAAATAAAATTAATGATTACTTATGTATTATGCACGAGAGACAGGAAGCATGTTGATTCTTTGTCCAAATCGAGTATACGTGTGATTACCCATGCATTTAGTGCCTCACACTATTTTTCTCCATATATATCTCTATCTAATTCGCACACGGGTGCAATGCAAGCATTGCTCGTGTCATCATCTGATACTGGTACGACTATAAAACGCCTTTGTGCTATTGCCTAGCTGCATGTCAGCTGTATCTGATACTCCTTTGGATTAATTTTGGTGATTCAATAGATTTTCTCCACCAATTCACGTAATGTGATTGATTTTCTAACCATCACGGTTTTACTACCCTAGTAACATATTTTTGGTTATTATCCATATCTATTATTAGTGTACTGATATACCAACAAATGAGAGGTACAGTGGCACTAGACATTGTACCTAATTTAGCAGACGAACGAAAAATTATCAAAGTGCTCTATCTATATTAACAATAATACTAAGAGACAAAAATTATCTTCAGAGCCTTAATGCCACTAACCTTAGACGCAACTCTGTCACCGAAGAAGGGACGCACCCTAGCAAACACAAATGATCCTTCCAGTCAGTCTAAATCTGAGATAGAATTATTATTTTTTTGTTAATATTCTATAAAACGCCCTTGTGCTATTTCATAAAATTAAAATAAATTTCACAAAATTATTTTTTAATATTAAATAAATTTCACAAACCTGAGATAGCAAACAGAAACACACCCGTAGCAAACTTCAACTTCAATTTCTATATGCAGCCTACTTCAACTATAAAGGATATGCAACCCACTTCAACTTCAATTTCATATAGTTATGCATCGTACTTCAACTTCAATATAATTTTATACAATTATGTCACCTTTATTTCTACTAAGTAATAACTTTCTATAAAAGTTACAGAAGTGAAAAGAACAACAAAAGAGAAGAGAGTGATTGATAGAAAGAGAAAATCTCATCGTCAGGGATCGATGCCGTGCCAATGGGGTCGGGGCGGTGGCAGCGGCCTCGATTCTAGAGAGGAAAGATAGAGAGAGTGGAGTCATTACCAGCGGGATCATGTTGGGGGCAACGACACTGGTAGCGACGGGGCAACGACGGCGGCGACGTTTGGGGTTTGGTCTAGGGCAGAGAAAGAGGGACTGAGTGAGATCGGGAGTGAGAAAGTGAGAAGGGGGTGGTTTTATAGACGTGGGGTCCCACGTGGTCCCGTGTCTATAAAACCACCTGGTTGGGAGAAAAATTGCCAAGTCTGGCTTGGTCGGGGTTGGCAACCTCAGTCGAGCCAGACAAGCAATCCAGACTTGGGCAAAATTGCCTGAGTTTGGCTTGGCCGCGGTTAACCCTTCCTATGTAGCACGGACACGGGTGTCGGACATGGACACGAGACGATAAAATCCAAAAAACAGGATACAAGGATACGACAAGCAATATTTATTATTATTTTTTATTATATATAGATACATTTTCTCCCCTTTCCTAATTTTTTGGTGTTTTCTCATACTTCCAAAGAGGTGCATTGTCTTCAACTTTTTCAACGGTACTTTTCGAAGTAGACATTTTTACACAGCTCTGCCTATGTGAGTAAAATAATGAGTAATCAACTAGTCAAAATATAATCAAACATGAATAATTAGTTTTATTAGGTTAGATGAAAAATCTAAATAATTTACATCTATAGCTTCTATAAAGTAACAAATAAAAAAATTTTAAAAAATTTAACTAATAATACCACACCTAGTTTGTGATGTGTATAATTTCTACTAACATATTTGCTTGTGTCAGAACAACATTTTTTTCATGTTTATTTAAGCGACACGTGACATTTAGATGCGCGATCTTCAAAATTTTATTTAATGTCGACACGACGTTGGACACAGTGTCGACACGTGATTTTATGGTTGTTTAAAATCTGACATGACATCGGAGTGTCTGATACGTGTGGGGCAAGTGTCTTGCAAGTGTCAGTGTCTGACACAGACACAATACTCACTTTTAAGTGTCCGTGCTTCATAGACCCCGACCAAGCCAACTTTTAAAATAAATAGAATTTGTTGGCTCTGGCCGAGCCATAATTCAAAAAAAAATAATTTGGCTTGGCAGGGGGTTGCCAACCCTGACCAAGCCAATAATTCAGAAAAAAATTGGCTGACCGGGTTGCCAAACCCAGTTGACCAAACAAGGCAAAAAAAAATATTGGTTCGCCCGGGGTTGGCAATCTCGGGCGAACCAAAAACTGCCAGTGTTACACTGACGTGGTATGTCAGAGGTTGATTTCTGAAAATATTTTTTGAGAGGTTGTTTTTTGGAATTATTTTTAAATTGAGGTTTTTTTGAAAAAAATGCCCTATTGATTATTGTAGACTAATATCTTCAAGGTCTCATCTTTTTACTTGTACGGAGTCTTTGATTGGTTCTTTATTATGATTCCATGTATTTGATTTTGTAAGTTTAGAGTATGTTAGTTTATTTGATTTATTTGGTATGTAGATCATGCCCATAATTCTTCGAGATTAGATACAATATATGATTCAGGATTTTTTTTTTCTAGTTATGATAGTCTCTGAGTTCTTTTATACGATGTTCATTGGTGGTGATTGATGATTTCTGTCTGGGATTCTGTAATTTTAGAGGTTGCAGTGTTTATGGTATTTCACAGGTCAAGTCTATAATTCTGTTTAGGGTTATACTCAGTCTAGATTTTGATTTTAGAACCTCTTTCATACATAGTTATTTTTAGACCATCTCCTTCTCTGATGATGGGGAGATGTTTTTGTTCAAATAATTTCCACATCATGCTTTTTCTTCCTAAAAAAACCGTTTTTTTGTCTTTTTTATGATGGTTTGAATCTCTTAGTAGAGCCAATCTTAATATAGTCGATTAGTGCTTATTAATGGTTAGTGCAATTTATTTCTAAATTTTGTTGTTATTTGTTAAAATAAAAGCAGCAGATTTTCCATAATAGATTTGTTTTTGTTTCCAACAATAACATTTTTTTGTCACATGTTGGCATTTACATGCATATATCAACAAGATAGTATCAACACAGCAACTGAAAGAGATTCAGCTAACACTTTTATACAATTTAGTACTTCTAGATGTTAAAAAAATATTATTAAACTTTTGTCAACTAAATTACAAACAGTAATCTTTTCACAATGTTACTTCTCCTTAATCTGCTCAATTTATTTTGAAGTCACTTCTTTCTCCTACTTTATTCTGAGGAAATGGGGAAATGATTTACTATATTAACAGCTCCACATCCATCCTGAAAGTTATGAGAAAAAAAACTTTCCTGATAAAGACCAAAGAGAACTTTAAATTATAATAGGTTATTATTGGTATATTAATATATTGTTATAAAGATGTATTTTTTAAATATTTTATGAAAAAATGATTTTTAATTATTTGTTTGAAAAAGTTCTTACCCGAACTTAGTTTATAGGATTGTTTATTAAATTTGAGGTATTTTTGGTAATAAAAAGTCACGTGCCAAAGAGGCGGTCACGTTCCCCCCTAAATAATTGATGTGGTAATTATCTGAAAGAATTGGTGAAAGTTTAAAATGAGTATGAATAATAACTCCCATAGAAAACTTGTCTTGAGGATTTATGAAAGTTAATGATATTTTTTTAAAAAAACTAAACCATGCTTTTATATTTTTAAAAGAAAAAAATAGTGTCTAGTTTCTAATGCAAATATTTGGATAGCAAATGTTGGTCCTTACTCCTTTAGGTACCGTTTGGCGAATGGTTAAACGGTGGGATAAGAGAGTCTAACCCCTTCTTAACCTGCCAAACACAAAATAATAAAATACGAGTTAAAAAACTTAACCTTTCTTAACTTGCCAAACACATAGTAAGTATGGTAAAGATTTAAGAGGAGTTAATCCCTCAATATTGAGGGTTAACAAATCCACCTGTCTTAGTCGATTGAGAGAGAACCCTTCTATTTGTATAAAAATTTGTCTCTAATCCTTACTCTATCAAAACACTCAAATGTGCAAAAGATTATGTTAATTTTTTTGATAATGGACTAACTAGTTTAAACCTTTTTTATCTCTTAGTTTACTACAGATTATCTACTTTAATCTGCCATCTTAACTCTTCTTCCTTAACCCGTTGCCAAACAAAGCCGTGTATTAAAACTTTCTCACTAGCACCCACTTGTGCATATACATAACTATATTATTCCAATTAATTAAAAGTTATTTAACTAAAAACTATACCCGCTCAGATTAACAAATTATATTAATAATTTCATTTTTTTAACTCTTTGAAAAAAAATGTTAACATATAATTATTCCGAAATAATCTTTCTTTCTATTTGAATATCTCCATAGAGAAAATTAATTATTTGGTTTGCACCCGTGCACTGCACGGACCTATAAATCTCATTAATTAACTAATCAATACATGATTGCTTATACATTGTAGTTCAATGTACCACACTTTAATATCTTATACAAATTTAGCCCCAACACTTTCTTTTTATTAGCTAGCTCTCTCTTCTCTCTCTAAATAAAAAAGATTTCTAGGGTTTCTGCGAAAGAAACTGCGATCTTGGGGACACTGCAAGTGAGTAGGTATTCAATTTTGTTCTGCAGAAATCTGAGGTTTTCTCTTTCGAAGATTTGAAGAGCTAGGGTTTCTTAAAGAAAGTTTTTTTGGTTCTGATCTCTAATTCGATCAGTGTTTCATTTATTTTCGTCTCAGTTCCTTGGAGCTTTTCTTGGGGAAATTTAAGTGTTTGTCTTCTCGTGTTGTTTTGTTTAGACTGTACAGTGAAAGAGTCGGAGGGATGAGGGGAGAATAGTGCCGATGATGGGCCCGGCTGGATCTGAGGTTGGTCTCTTCAATCCTTGTCTTGTTTATTTATCAGTTGCCAGAGGTAGCAAAAAGTTGTTATTTTGGTGTATTTTAATGCAAATATTATGTCATCCAGCTGAATTTGAAGTAAAAATTGAAACCTTTTCTTTGAATTGAATGTGGATTATGCCGAATGACATGATTGTTTATTGTGTGCTAAGATGAAATTATTTAGCTTCAATTGCATATTGTGAGAAGTTTGGCTCCTGTTTTTGGGGGTGGGCTTCAGCTTGTGCTGATTGTACTCAACACTCATAGACTGAGATGTCTGAGTTTTGATAAGTTTGGAATATTTTATCAAAATATAATGTTTATCTTGATTGTATAACAAGTTTAAAACATTTGAGTTTCTTCATACTTTTTCCCCCTTTCAGGAGAAAAAAGAGGGCTGGTCTTGAAGTGTCTTGGGGATTTCAACAAATGGAATAGGTGTAATAGGGAAGACAATAGAATAATATGAAGTTTTGGATTTTGTAGGTGGGTCACACAGATTTGGGAAATCTGTCCTGAACTTTAGGTTTCTCACTTAGGAAAATCTAGAAGAAGCTTTGAAGGACTAGTTTCGATATCGATTTTTGTGTGTACAACATTGAACCTCACTCGAATTGAAGAAACCATGTAATATAGGTGAAGGACCCTCTTGTGGGCTAGAACTAACCCATCAATACAAGGGTAGAAAACAAAAAAATACAAATTTAAATATCCACGGCCTGAATATGAATATAAACATAGTTTATACCAATTCTATGTGGATATACTTTTTTGTCGACTAGCTGAATAGCTTAAAGCCACACATTATCCTCAAATTAGGTTTTTTTAAAGAAGCAAAAAACATTTCAACTTTGTCCGGTCCTTGAAACATATTTGACTTGATGTCCTTTCATGATGTAAGGACTGCAGCTTAGATGCTGTCATATTCTACAATGGAGAATGATACTGATTACTTTTTTCTATTAATTATGAAATATGTTAACTTCTGAATTTATGTATTTTTCTATTCTTAATTTTAAAAAATCCCAATAGCTTTTTGCTACTAAAACCTCGCCAAAGCCCAAGGCCTATGTTGCTACATTGCTCCCGTTTCTGTTTTCTTTTCACAATATTTGGGTGCCATACAGAGTTTTTCCAGTGTAGGGAACTTTTAGAGGTCTTCTTGGTTGCACGAGCTTAGAATTCGTGAGCAATAATGTTCTCCTTACATGCTGACTAGCCTTGCATGTTTCATGGCAAGACCTACTCTTTCCCAGGGATGCCTTTTTTTTCTAGGAATCAATTCTTAGAGGATTGACACAGTGTTCTAAAAATCGGTTTCATTATTCGTGCGGTCCAACACTGAATAATGATTAATCGGATTAATCGGAGATTAATCATTTTTGAATATTTTAATATATTTAATTATACTTATATACAATTACATATGAATATATACAGTTAATTGTTAAAAATACCTAATATTATACAAGACAATATCTAGATGTGAAGTTATAAACCATGATACGACAAACAACAAGACAATATGAATAAATAGTAAAAAAGAAGCAAGAACTTATCTCTTCGCATTAGTAATCCAAGATTTCAAATTTTGCAACATAAATATAAATCAAAGAACTTACCTGCAAAATAAGATAAATAAAAAATTAGTCAATTTATCAATCAAAATAATGAGCTTTAAAGAATGATGTAGAAGATTGCTAAATAAGTTAATTTGAAAAATAAAAAAATAATAAAATATAAGTATCACTTTATGCAAAATATACAATAATAAATATCATAATTCATTTACTATTTAATAAATAACAATTCATTTACTATTTAACAAAAGATCATTATCAAATCATCATCACAACATAAACTACTTAGCGATCCAACACACACAAAGTGATAAGTTTTTTAAATAAAAAAATAATGGAATGTCTAAATGATTAATCGGGGATTAATTGGATTAATCCGGGATTAATCGGATTAATCGGCCATTAATCGGGGATTAATGGGGATTAATTGTTTTGGATCTGATTAATCGCCCGAGCGCATAATTAGAACGATTAATGTAATATTAAGCGGGCTGCCACCGAATAGGATTAATCGGTAGATTAATCGGTCGATTAATTTGATTTTTAGAACAGTGGATTGATGTTATGATGTGAAACGATGAAACCGATGATGTGTGAAATCAGTGATAAAGCCAAACTCATAACGTTTCACTACAAATTACGATCTTTGGTAGAAATAATTTTAAAACTAATAATATGGGTTTGACAAAAAGTTTTGCTTAGAGTTTAGACAATTCTAATCGTCACAAAACCACACGCAAAACTTAATTAATCAGGAATAATCCAACTTGCAATATCAGAATAGTAACACACAAGGGTAAACAGATTTGCACACGCTCACCAATATTTGTGGATAACAGAGAACCAATGACAAGATTATAGAGATAAAACTAAACAACGTAACCCAACAAATATATTGGTTTGCTGAAAATAAAAGTTACATGCCGAGAAGCTTCATTCTCGGGTATTTGGTATACTTGTTAATGATCTTTTTGTTGCTTCAAATAATCCTTTATTTGTTGAACTTGCAACTGTCTATACCCTGATTTGTTGAAGTGTTACTGCAAGGAACAGGAAACAGAGTGATGGCAGGTCGGGTTCAGTCCGTTGAACCCGCGTGGGCTTCAGCAACAACGACAATCGGAGGGAGGGGCGGGCACCTCTACGGCTCAAGGGAGGAGGCGGGAATGGAGGATACTTTGAGGCTTAGCGGAATAGGGAGGCGAGAAGGCCTGCGGTTGAAGCCGAAGGGAAGATATGCTCACAAGGTGGGGATGTTGCTGGTAGGTTTCTGCAGGAATGAGGACTATGGTTTGAGGGTGAGGCGGTGGGGCAATGTCATGGGCAGCAACATTGGGCAGGGAGAGGAAGAGTTTTGGGAATTGTTGATTTCTCTATTTTGCTTGTACATGAATATCTTGGTTTGTGGATGAGTAAGGGGATGAGAGAAATTGAGATACGGTTGGGTTTGAAATATTTGTGCAAGTGGATTTGGATGAAAATTGAATGGACGAGATCAAACTGAATTGGGATAAGGTAACTAGGATATCGTTTCATGCAATAATCCTGTTTTGAAAAGAGCTTCACACTCAAATTCAAATTGATATTTTCATAATTGAAAACTCAAAATTTCATTCATTCAAAGTCACTTTATTCCTTCCATGCAAGGGCAAACAAATAGGCCAAATAAAATGGTAGTTCCCACTCACAGCCGATATGGGTTTTAACAATATGGAAAGACAGTAAGGAATACATAATAAAAGACTCTCCTCGACAAGAAAATAAGATACAGACTCTAGCTAAAACCAAATGACTGCAGCTCGACGCCTAGCTGTTGCCCAACAGATAGCAGCAGTTTGACGCCTTTTGCGCCAATATACGTGATGGTACCTTCTCCCCGGACGCGTCGATGCCATGACCTCATCATTCTCCCCA
The DNA here is from genome assembly GCA_038442645.1 of Agave tequilana. Classification (NCBI taxonomy): domain Eukaryota; kingdom Viridiplantae; phylum Streptophyta; class Magnoliopsida; order Asparagales; family Asparagaceae; genus Agave; species Agave tequilana. The sequence goes on from JAVJIF010018628.1 coordinate 79,952, forward strand.
GGTGGGAGAGAACTCGACTCTGTTGAGTCAGGCCTAGAGGAACTCTCATATTACTGCAACATGTCTGGATCAATCTGCTGTAAGCCTGTAACTCACTGCGATCCAACAACCTGTTCTCAACAGGTGACTTCGCTTTCCAACTTATCAGATACCGTCGGGTTCCACCATCTCTATTAGAGATAATTTCATTATCTAGAATCTAACCAGTCTTCTCTGTTGTATTAGAATTAATATCTGGGAGTGGGGGAAGTGTGGGTCCCTCAGAAAATGGCTCAGGGTAGGCTCATCAATCAATGGGTTGCTGGGGTTAAAATCGGGACCCATGTAATCTACTAGCTCCTCAATATTAAGTGAGATTAATTCCAAAATCTTCAGGAACAATAACATAAGCATTGTCATTTAGTTTAGTTAAGATTTTGAATGGTCCGATACTACGAGCTTGTAATTTTTTAACAATTCCCGGAGGAAATCGTTCCGGACAAATCCGGACCATCACAAGGTCCCCAACATTAAAAGTTTTAAATTTTTTCCTAACATCAGCCTGTAGTTTGTAGTTAAGGTTGCTATGTTCAAATTTATCACTGATTACTTTGTGCAACTTATGCATATGTGTGGCAAAGGAAGATGCAGACTCTGACACTCTGTAGTGATCAACCATGGGAATGAGGTCAATGGGCTGCCTAGGCCTAAAGCCATACACTTTCATGCAGACTCTTACCTGTTGTCCTATTTACAAATGAATTATATGCAAACTCAGCGATAGACAATTTTAGATCCCAACTTTCAATATGCTCACCAACAAGGATACACGATAAGTCTCAGACTTCTATTGACAACCTCGGTTTGATCATAAGTCTGAGGGTGGAAAGCAGTGGAGAATTTAAGCTTTGTACCTAACATGTGCCAGAAGGTCTTCCAGAAGTAGCTAGTGAACTTAACATCCCTGTCGGACGCAATAGTCTTAGGCAGATTGTGCTGCTTGATGCCTCGTCGAAAAAGATCTTGGCTACTCTAGAGGCGTCAGAGGTATGAGTAAGGCAGGAAGTGGGCCATTTTAGAAAAGCGATCCACGACAACTAGAATTAGATCATGCTTTCTAAGGGTCTTTGGGAGTCCTAGCACGAAGTTCATACTAATATCCTGTCATGGGCAATTTGGGACCAGTAATGGAGTGTATAAATCATTTTTTTGTTTCTGTTGCTTTGCGAGTTGGCATGTGTGACACCTTGCAACATGCTTGGCAACGTCACGTTTTAACCCTGGCCAATAGAACCGATACTCTATGCCTTCTATAATATTCTCATTCCCTAAATGCCCGGCTAGACCACCAGCATACAATTCTCACGCAAGAAACTCTCAAAGGGAGGTTCTTGGGATGCATAACTTTCGGCCTAAAAAAATATATGTTGTGCTGGGTATAACCATCCACTCCTCAAGTCGATTAATCAATTAATATTGCGTATATGTCGCAAAAATCAGGACACAACTCGTACTCGATCTTTATCTTCTCAAAGTCGTTTACCACCGTGGACATTTTGGTCAAGATGAAAATACGGCAGCTGAGGGCATCGACGACTTTGTTTTCTACTCCCGCTTTGTGGCATAAGGTGAACGTGTAATTTTGAAGGAACTCAATCCATCGCCCATGCCTCGCATCCAACTTCTTTTGAGAGTATATATACTTCAGGGCCTCATGACTAGAGAAGAGAATGAACTTTTGCGGCAGAAGGTAATATCGTTAATAGCGAAGTGCCAGAATCATCGCGTATAATTCATTATCGTAGGTGGAGTATCGTTGTCGGGCATCATTTAACTTCTTACTGAAGTAAGCAACTAGATGACCTTCTTGAGCGAGGACTCCGCCTATTCCAATTCTTGATGTGTCACACGCCACTTCAAAAACTTTAGAGAAATCATGGAGACGCATGATAGAAGCACTGACCATTCTCTTCTTGATCTCAACAAATGCTTTCGCGGCAGCATGAGACCAGTTTAATTCTCCCTTCTTCAAACAATCGGTGATTGGGGTCATGATAGTGCTAAACCCTTTGATTAACTGATGATAGAAGGTAGCGAGCATGTGAAAACTTTTCACATCACGAATGGTCTTAGGCTCAGGCCATCCTTAATGGCTCTGATTTTCTTGGGATCTGCAGAAACTCCATCGGCAGAGACTACAAATCTGAGGAATTGAACTTGTGCAAAGAGGAAGGTGCACCTCTTAGGATTGGCGTACAACTCCTTTGTCAATGAACAAACTTGACGTAGATGGTCTAGGTGTTGCTCGCGAGATTGGCTGTAGATGAGGATATCGTCAAAGTAAACTACCAAGAATTTACTTATAAAAGGATGTACTCGCGTCATCGTCATCACTCTCATGAAAGTACTCAAAGCATTGGTTAATCCGAAAGGCATGACCATCCACTCATACAATCTTTTCTTCGTTTTGAAGGCAGTCTTCCATTCATTTCCGGGACGGATGCGAACTTGGTGATAGCCAGTTTTTAGATAGATCTTGGAGAAATAGTAGCACGAGACATCATATCCAATATCTCGTCTAGTCTATGAATGGGAAAATGGTATTTACCTGTTATCTTGTTGATGGTACGATTATCCATTTACATACGCCAAGACCTATTTTTTTGGCTCAACAAGACGGGAATTTCGCAAGGACTCATGCTTTCTTGTATGAAGCCCTTTCTCAACAATTCATCAACTTGCCTCTTGAGTTCGACATGCTCGGTGGGGTTCATCCTATAGTGGGGCAAGTTGGGAAGAGTAGTTCCTGGGACTAGATCAATAGCGTGTTGGTTGTCACACATTGGTGAAAGTTTGTTCGGGAGGTCTTCAGGAAACACGTCAGCGAACTCCACAATCACTGGAGTAAGGGATCAGAGTGTTGGTTTCCTTGGTAACTTTCTTGGTTGCGAGGTTCACGAAGAGCTCTTTGCTCCATATCTTGACTGTTAGGTTTTGCAGTAATCAAGCTGATGTTGTTGGTTTTCTTTAGTGCCGCAGGCTTGGCTTCAGATGGTTCAGCCTTAGGCTCACGAGGTAGTAACTTGATCTTCTTCCCTTTGTGTTCAAACTGACACATGTTCGACTGACCGTAGATGGTAACATCTGTCGTACAACCATGGTCGTCCAAGTATAACGTGATCCACATTCATGGTCACAACATCACACCAAAGTTTGTCCTTATAGAGACCGAAGTCAATTGAGACAAGGCATCTCTGCTTGACTTTTAGTGCTGACAAATTTATCCACGTCACCTTATAGGGATGAGGATGTGGTACAATCTTCAAGCCAAATTTTGTAATCACTGTAAATGACACTGCGTTTATGCAACTTTCACTATCTACAATAATCTTGCAGCTTTTACTACCAATCATCGTGATGATATGGAATATGGTGGTTCGTCTCCAGTCATCGTTCTCCTTTGGCTGGGACAAGGCACACCTAATGACGGATAAGTGAATTGGTGTTGCTGGCATAATACAATTAAGACCAACGTTATAACATGTGGTCTCGTCGTCAATGTTTGAATCTTCATCTTCTCCTTGAAAAATGAAACTCGTTTGAATCCGATTTGGACACTACTTCGGGCTCTCCGTTGACTAAGGCAATCTTGATCGGGCTAGAGCAATTAGTAGCCACATGTTCAAAGCGCTGGCACTTGTAACACTTGATTGTGAGAGTCAATTTAGAGAACTCTCTGTCAGTGACTTTGCCTTTGTTTTCGACAATTTGCCTTTAGTGTCTGCCTTGTGGGTGAGTAGATGTTTGGCTTTGGAAGCGGTTCGGTTACGAACTCGAGTTGGATTTGGTTGTTTGTGTGTGGCCGCATCTAAATCTTGAACTAACGTGTAGGCTTTCTCGAGCTTGGTGATTTCACGAGCCAAAAGTTTGGTTCGCAAGTCAACCCTAAGTCCGTCTCTAAACCTAGACAGGATTTGAGATTGCCCTTCAGTGTTAAGGGAGTCACATCTGATGGGGAATTCATCGATTTTTTTCACATACTTCTGTGCCAATTGTTGCCCGAGTGTATCGATGCCACTTATCCATGAGACGGGCATTAAACGATGGCGACACATTTTTCTTTAAGTTCATCTTTCATTTTTTTCCAAGTATCGATCGGTTCTTGATCATGAGCACATGTTCATTAAATTAGTCCAATACTGGCTAGCTTGACCGGTTAATTACATCGCGACAAACTTAACTTTTCTGGACTCAGTGAGATCGTACCACATGAAATACTTATCAAGTTGTTGAGTCCAATAAAGAAAAAGTTGTGGATCATGATGTCCATCGAACGTTTGGACATTGATCTTGATGCTTTTCAAGTATTGACTATCAGGGTCTCGCTCACCGCGTCCTTGATATGGTACCAACCTATCACGTTCTTCACGTTCTTTTTCTCTATCGCTGTGATTCTCTAGACGCGTTTCAACTCTACCTAACCTATCTCCGGTCTAGTTCACAGTTTGGGTCAGGTTGGCTAGTTGGGCTTGACAGCGATTGCGTGGGCGAGTTGTTGGGGATTCATAATTGTATTGCCTTATTTACTAGACTCGCGTAGCAAATACGGGTGTGCACTATGAGTGGGCATGCACCAAGACAAGACCTAAATGAATGCAAACAAAATCTAGATGCAATTTTTTAAAATTAAATTTTATGCAAAAATAAATGAAATTCTTAACTATATGCTAATGCAATTTCCTACCTAAACCGGGCTCTAATATCGAATGATGTGAAACGATGAAATAGATGATGTGTGAAATCAGTGATAAAGCCAAACTCGCAACGTTTCACTATAAATTACAATCTTTGGTAGGAATAATTTTAAAACTAATGACGTGGGAAGATGGGTTTTGACAAAAAATTATGCTCAGAGTGTAAACAATTTTAATCGTCACAAAACCACACGCAAAACTTAATTAATCAGGAATAATCCATCTTGCTATATCCAAACATGAAAGCACAAGGGTAAACAGATTTGTACACGCTCACCAATATTTGTGGACAACAGAGAAGCAATGATAAGACTATAGAGATAAAACTAAACAATGTAACTCAACAAATATATTGGTTTGCTGAAAATAAAAGTTACCTGTCGAGAAGCTTCGTTCTCGGGTATCTAGAATGCTTGTTAATGATCTTTTTGTTGCTTCAAAGAATCCTTTATTTGTTGAACTTGTAGCTGTCTATACATTGATTTGTTGAAGTGCTGCTGCAAGGAACAAGAAATGGAGTGATAGCGGGTTGGGGTTAGCTTGTTGAACCCGCGTGGGCTTCAACAACAACGACAAACGAAGTAGGGGCGGGCACCTCTGCGGCTCAAGGGAGGAGGCGGGAGAGGGGGATACTTTGAGTCTCAGCGGAACGAGGCGAGGAGGGCCTGCAGTTGAAGATGAGGGGAAGAGATGCTCACGAGGTGGGGATGCTGCTGACAAGTTTATGCAGGGATGAGGACTGTGGTTTGATGGAGAGGCGGTGGGGCAATGTCATGGGCAGCAGCATTGGGCAGGGAGAGGAAGGTTTTGGGAATTGTTGATTTCTTTATTTTGCTTGTATATGGATATCTCGGGTTGGTGGATGAGTTAGGGGATGAGGGAAATTGAGATACGGTTGGGTTTGAAATATTTGTGCAAGTGGATTTGGATGAAAATTGAGTGGACGACATTAGGTTGAATTGGGATAAGGTAATTAAGATATCGTTTCACACAATAATCCTGTTTTGAAAAGAGTTTCACACTCAAATTCAAACTGATATTTTAATAATTGAAAACTCAAATTTTCATTAATTCAAAGTCTATCTTTATTTTTTTCATGCAAGACCAAATAAATAGGCCAAATAAAAGGCAGTGCCCACTCACAACCGATATGGTACTAAATAATATGAAAAGACAGACCCTGTTTTAAATATCGACCGATATCTCTTTTTTTGGTTGCTGCCGATACGATATGGGAAAATTGTTCGCCATATCATTTGCAACAAAAAAGGACCGCGCGATATCGGGCGATAAATCGCACGAAATATCGCCCAATATGAAATAACTTATTTATCGCATGACTGCATGCAAATGTACATTGTTTTTTGCTGTCTTTGCATGTATATTATATCATTTTTATTAGGTAGATGATATCTATAACACTAAACCAATTTTTAGTTATCAATATTTCATTATATATAGTGTCCGATATGAACGCCCGATATGCGTGCGTATCCCCTCTATCTCTCCCGATATCCGATATCTGATATGAAAACCCCCATCCGATACGATCCCGATATCCGATATTTAGAACCTTGAAGACAGCAAAGAATACATAATAAAGGACTCTCGACTCGCAAGAAAATAAGATATAGACTCCAGCTAAAACCAAATGACTGCAGCTCGATGCCTAGCTATCGCCCGACACATGGTAGCAGTCTGATGCCTCCTGCGTCGATATACATGATGGTACCTCCTCCCCGGATGCGTCGATGCCATGTCCTCGTCACGTTAGGAGGTTAGCTTTTGTAAAAAGTTGGCCAATTTGTTGTAGAGATTTTTTCTTTGATCTTTGCTCTTTACTTTGATTCATGCTCTTTTTTCTTTGATCTTTGCTCTTTACTTTGATTCATGCTCTATAGCCTTTCCCATTTTGATGGAAATGGTTTGGATAATGGTGATGGTGATTCTTATTAGCTTTATGTTCCTAATTGTATGCTAAGTATTGATAATGTGATAAGGAACTATAATGTAAAATGTAGGAGTATAATTATGATGATGACGATTCTTGACACTTTATGTTGCTACTAGTGGTTCTTAGAAACAATTCTTTTGATATTTTATTAGGATGATTATTTGAAACTATGACAAGAATTTGAACTTTAATTCTAAAGCATTATTGGTTCATTACCTATGTAGAAATTCATGAATGTACGATATCTTGATTTTTTAGGATGCCACTATCGATTAAGGGTTGGTCAGCAGCCCCATTGTGAAATATTGCATTATCATCTACCACTGGTTAAGGTTTCAACTTAGTTTGTGCAAGGGGTACTTTTGAAATCCCACTATCCTTGTGGTAGTGGGTTTAATGTGATGGTGTCCTTGTGGTAGTGGGTTTAATGTGATGGTGTAGGCGTGGTTTTTCATCTTAAGTTGCACTTGTGAATAAGAAGTCATGATAATGTTAAAAGCTAGCTGATTTTTGGGAAAGGCTTGTAATGAGGTTATTGTTAAAAGTGATCCTGATTCAAAAATGACGAGGGGCCCACATGTGGGGAAGTTATGATAGATGTTTCATTGGTGTCTAATGTAAAAGTTAATGGTATCAAAGTAGCAGGCCTCGTGTCAAGATGCAAATAAACCTGTCAAGATGCATTGTTCATTGTTTTTACCTTTTTGGTAACATTTATCTTTCCATGACTTCTGGCTTGTTTGTTTATAATGCTGATTAGGTGACGACATGAACCTCCATTGAACTTGCCGTGTGAAATTCACAAGTGACTTAGTTTGAACTAGCTTTAATTTTATTGTTTTCTTGAACTAGTTACTAGTAGTTAAGATCTGCTGCCTTCCATTTAGAACTGAAATGGATAGCCCTTGATCTCTTGTTGCATGCATAGCCTGAATTCTTGGATTTTCTTCATGTAAATAAATATTTCTTTCTTGTACAAGTTACCTTTCTTATAAAAATTAGTTTTGCATGATACTTATTCCCCATGATGGATTGTTATATTATTTACATAACATGCTCTATATTTGTGATTGCCTGATTAAATATTAGTTTTAACCTTCCACACAAACTTTTGGTTGATTAGACACTTGGTGCGTGCATAATTGTCTGCTATACGTGGTGTGACTAATAATGTTTAGTCATATTGAGAAAATATCTATATATCTCACTTATTTTATCCTTCTGGAAGGAAGCCACAGCAACAAACTTAATAGAAAAGGAACCTGAGAATGAATTCAGTATTATCAAAAGTTAGAAATCTCATCTAAATAAATTGGGGGCTAAACTTTTGGAGCGTAATTGTATCTCTGCATAACCTCCCATATCCCTTACAAAGAGCAGCAAAGAGGAAAGTGCAAAAATTTCAATGTACCTTGTATCCATCCAATCCTGTTCCATCTTCAAGAATATAAATGAACCTTGTACTAGAAAACAAAGGAAACTTGGTGATTTGGTCTCAGTCAGGATTTCTCTAGGGCTGATGGAGCAATCTTTTTTCCTATGCAGGATTTGGTGAATTTGTAGATTGCTGCTTATGCAAGATCGTTGCAATTTGAATTAGAAAGGCAGGGTTATACTAGCTAGCAAATGATAGTAATGCCAGAAGATGCTATTTCTACAAGCACTTGTACCTTAAAGGAAGCCCTGAAGGGAAATACTCAATTCATTCTCAAACTGTCCGCAGTATCCTGGCTGGAAAAACTTTGAACTGCAGCAAGAAAATAAATTGGCCTTGATATGTTCTTGATTAAGTTGAGATTGAGTTTTTATTGAACTTAAGCAGGAACTAATGTGGGGGAAGTAGGGTGCTTTGGCTGCAGGAATTGCCATAACGAGGTTTATAGTAAAGATGATTTCAAGTTCTGCAATGGAATGATTGGGTATACTTATAATGCAATTCAACGTGCATAAAGAATGACACATGTTGAAAAAGCTGATGCAAATGATGGATATGATCATCAATTCATTATTAGTGCAGATGATGTTGAAAAAACTTGCCGCTGGAAGAAAGCAATATGTCAGAGTTGCAATATGTAATTAAAGAAGTGACGTGGCTGCTAGCTCACCAGGAACTGAGGAAGTCTGTGAAAGTCAAATTGAGCTCTTAACTACATAACGGAAATGGAATTAGCTGAGTTCTTCTTTTGTAAATCTCTTGTATAATGGAAATGGAAGGTCTTGTATAATGGAAATGGAAGCTTATTAGCTAAAGTGCTTTTGTTTTTTGGGCTACCAATAGTCCATGATACTATTTAAAGAGCCATCAATAACAATATTTGTAAAAAATTTTGTTCGTGTTATTGCCATTTGGAATTTGATTATTTACAGAAATTTCATTTTGGATGTGTAAGATGGAAGCATGGAAGTTGACATGACATTTTTATACAAGAAGAAGAATGAAGTTGGTTGATCATTAGAGACAGCCAAAATCTTTTGTTCCTGATCAAGTAGACACTGTTAACTCAATAAATGAAGGCACTAAACTGACTTTAAGAATATAAAACAGTAATTACCTCCCTAATGACCTTGTGATGAAGAAAGCTTGTAACATGTTAACATGTTTGACACAATGGTTACTCTAAGGTATGAAGTTTTTGTAGAATTAGCAATTTGAATCCTGAATGTAACCCTTTAACAGTTTAACAGTGATAGTCATTAACCTTTAACAGTGATAGTAATTATAGTAATTATAAGGGAAATAATTTTTAAATACATCAAATACCTTATTTTCAGCAGCAAATTTGAGATGCATCTATATAAACAACATATGACTTTCCTGCAAGGATGTTGGGTTGAAGCTTGGTGTCCGTGCTGTGGACCTTAATTGTGAATGAATGTATCAGGAAGTCATAAAGTGGTACAGCTAGATAGAACTCATCAGTTAAATAAGAATTGGAACTAAAACATACATGTTATTTTCCTTCTATTCTTATAATATCTTTCACTTGTCAACTACTGTTTGTAATGTCTTTGTATTGCTGCTGAAACTGACTCACGGTGTTTCTATTTTTAATCATAGACTTTAAAATATAAAGGTAAATTTACATTTTTGTTTCTTGACATCCTGTGGTATTCACATGTTTAGAATTGATGAATGATATTGATGCGGACATTATGGAGCTGAAACCGCCACAAAGTCCAAGTCCAAAGAATGGCGCGTGGAACAAAGGAGACTCAAGAAAACTATGACTATTTGGTTATATAAGAAGATTTTGTAATCAGAGTTGTAGTATGATTTCTATTTTATATATTAGAGTAGTAGTCAGAGTTGTAGTAGGATTAGTAGTTTTCTTTTCATGTATTTTTCTTTATTTTAGATTTTAGATTTCTTTTAGAATTATTCTATTTCAACCGTAAGTAGGAGAGTATAATTTTGTAGCCTATATAAAGGGCCCTTCGTGTATTTTATTGGGAGATATACAATCAATGAAAAGTTTTTTTTACTCTCAGTTGTGTTTGATTGTTGGATTTCTCAATCCTAGATTCTGTTAGTGGTGGGCTATGTAGCACAAACACTTCTATCATGGAGCCGTGGTGGGCTATGTAGCACGCACTTCTATCATGGAGCAGTGTCGTGTCTGAAACCTGTGTCGGACACATATGTCGTGTGTATTTTTAAGAATTTGTCATGTGTCCACATGTCATGTCCCTTTCAACGTTGCCGTGTCCGTGCAACATAGGTGGTGGGATGCCTTGATCAGACTTAATTAGTGGTGAGATGCTCTAATTGATTTATCAGTTATATTATATTCTCTCTCTACCTCACACATAAAATTTCTTTCTCTATTGTATCTTCGTTAAGTCCTCATCGTCGACGACCTTTCACCACCTCGCCTCAACTTCGTTTACATTATCTCTCTTCCAACTATTCAAGTTAAAGTCTGGTTTCCTTGATGCTTCACAACTGTTTAAGACCGTTGCCACAATTCTTGAAGAAGTGCTCGCGACTCGTGCACTCAAGACTGCTTCTAGCACCCAAGCACTCGCGTACAGACGCGCCACACCCAGGTCATGCTCGCGGAAACTAACGGGCGTGCCCGTGCCCCTCTCGAGGCCGGAATTCTGAGCGAGAGTATTCGTAGTGTTTGTTTCGAAGTCCTCTACAATGCTACCATCTGGACGTCATCTGCGTGAGTGTGTCGATCCCTCGACAATCCATTTTTGTCTACTGCGCATGTTCTTATCTGTGTGACAACAATCACATAACTAAGATCATATCTACCATCATCTCAGGTATTATTTTCATCATATCAACTTTTAATTACAAGTATAGATATACATCATCCAGTCGATTATCTATTTTGATCTTATGTTCACATCAAAAGTGAGTGATTATGCTTTTCTCTTGTAATTGAACTATCTCTTTATTGAACGTAGAATATGTTTACCTACATAGCAAACAACATCTAATCAACACTTTAATATTTGATATTGATCATATAATGGCACGTTAAAGAATCACGATGGATATTAAATGTTTTAACTCGTTTTTCTACCAATAGTCGTCTTGTTTGTGAAACATTTCTTTGAGTTGTTTTATCTATTGCTTTCCCTCACGTACACGTTTCACGTGAGATATTTCTAATTTGAATTCAAACTATATAATGTGTTCAGAATATTAAGGAAAGAAAAAAAATTACATTTTGGTTCTTTTTTTTCAGGGGAAATACATTTTTGGTTCTCGACGTTTTGCGGTATTCACATGTTAAAAAATCAAACACAGAGACCTCAAGCGAATATGGTGAGTTGGTATATTGTAGTGTTCTCTGCTCTCTTGCATCTGGTTTAACATCTGATAAGAACCATTGACATGTTTTCTGGCAGTATATTGTATTGGTTTCTTTATACTTTTCATTTTGGAATCACTGAATATTAGTAATGTTATGTTCTGAATTCTTGCAGATTCAATTCTTGAAGATATAAAGAAATACTGCAGGAGAAAAGGCTTCCATCTTGTAAAGATCTTGAAAATACATCAAAATTTCTGCGTGTAACCTAGGTGTGCTTCAATAAAAGAAAATGACAGAAAATTTAAGGAGACGGACATCCAAGTGGGATGTGGTGGTAGAACCACAAGTTCCAGTTAAACAGATTGACGCTCCTTTGAAAGTTGATGAGTCTGGCGAAGACAGCATGTTGAACTCAGATTGGAATTCTTCAAAATGGGATAGCAACACTTTCTCTCTGCCATCCGAAATGAAAGATGATCCCACCATGATGAGTAACGAGAGTTCTGATACAGGGAAATTGACAGAACGGCTGCAATGGGAAAACGACAATGCTAGGTTACCTGAGGCCCATTCTCCAAATCTTGATTTTCCAAAAGCTTCTGATATGGATGCTGGTGATAGAGATTATTTGAAGTATTCACACAGGGAGCCATTGTCTGACCACACTACTGGAAAAGATGATTCCAGCAGAACAAGGGATAGATGGAACAAATCTCTTGAGCAGAATTATGTTACAGGCCCATCTCCGAGCCATAACGCATGGAGGCAGTGGAGTCCTGCTATCTCGCCGAAAAGAAGTTGGAGCAGGTCACACAGGTATTTGTTTGGAAATTCTGCTAAATACTTGAACCCTCTTGTGAAGCCAACTTGTTGGCATTGTTAAATACTTGAGTGCAATTGTTAAATATTTGAGCACTCATTTATGTGGGATTATTGGCGTGACATGTTTTCTGCTAAAAAGCACAACTGCCTTGTGAATCTGGCTTCTTACCATCTGTTGTTAATCTTTAAAACTAAGTGGACCTCCATATCTAGAAAAGTGACATATATGCACTCAGCTTTTGCTACGAGCCCCAAAGAAAGTGTTGTATGTGATATGTTGGTCAAGGCCTTTCTTCTCTTAAAAAAATGGAGTGAAACCCTATGAACGTAACAAAAGAGATTTGAAGGAGAGAAGTTCTCATCTTCGTGACTGAAACCTGTGTCCAATGAAAATTACAACTTGTAGTTAAACACTACTATGTGTGCGCATGCGTGCACACACACGTTTGAGTATGTGTGCGCGTAAATAAAAGTCGTCGTTTTCTTAAACTCTTGTCTGATATTTCAATGTAACATTTAGGAGCCGGAGCAGGAGCATAAGCCGAAGCACGAGCCGGAGCAGGAGGAGCCCTTCATATGATTTTAGGCGGGGACCTGAGAGGTGGGAAAAATCCAGTGTCTTAAAAATCCTTTTCAGTTTCTCTGTAAAAGTTTCCAATATTGTGAAGTTTGGTCTTTTCTGCCCCTCTTTTCTTTTTCTTTTTTTCTTTCTTTCTTTTTTTTTTTTTTTTGGGGGGGGGGGGGGGGTGGGGTGGGAATGTTTTTTCTTTTCTTTTCTTTCTTTCTTTCTTTCTTTTGTTTTGTTTTTGTTTTTGTTTTTGTTTTTTTTTTTTTTTTTTGGGGGGGGGGGGGGGGGGGGTGGCTGTTATGCTCTGAACCATGTGAGAAGGTTGACTTTAATATGACGTTCTCCATATCATGTTCCGCAATTCAAGTTCTACATGAAGGCTAGAACACAAACAAATTGTACCCGGGTGTTTGCTTCTCCACCTGTCTGATGTTTTTGATATGGCATGCAGGAGCAGGAGCAGGAGCCGGAGCCGGAGCCCTCCCTATGATTCAAGGCGGGGACCTGAGAGGCGGCCCGGCAGAGGTAGAATAGGAAGTGGACCTGCTGTAACATGTAGAGATTTTGCAGCAGGTCGTTGCCAAAGGGGTAGCGAGTGTAGGTTCCTTCATGAGGATAGCGGTCGGAGGCAGTCCAACAGATATTATGACAGCGGCGCATCAGATTCAAGGGAAAGCAGAGGAGAGAGAGGGAGGTACTCTGAACAGGGCAGGGAAAACTTCAGAGACTCACGGGAACGAAGTGATTATCCCGGGATAGGTTCTTCAGGAATGACAGACCTACTACTAGATGTTATGATTTCATAAAGGGTAGATGCCGGAGAGGCTCAGAATGTCGGTATGCTCATCATGAAGCCTCCTATGACAGTGGACGGGGAGATGAAGCTAGAGAACGGGGTCATGATCGAAGGGATGCTGAGAGGAGGCTTGATCCTCCTCGTAGGGTGGGTAATGATACCCCATGCAAGTTCTTTGCTGAAGGCTGCTGCCGCCGTGGTGAAGCTTGCAAGTTCTCTCATCAAGTTGTGGGGTCACATAATGATAGGTCAGGTTACAGCATGGGGATTGATGTTAGTAATTCATCATGGAACAGCCTGACTCCGGGTGATCAGCCTGCTGTGATGTGCACTTCCGGTTCCTCTCAGCAGATGGGTAATGACATTGATCGACAGGTGGATGATTCCAGATATAAACCTCAACATTCTCAATCCCAGGTTTCTGAAAGTAATATATATCAAAACCGGCCACAGGAAGCTAGCAATCCGCTTGCAGTGGCTTCTGTTCCCGGACAGAGCTTTGGACAAGGTGGGCAGAACCAATATATTGCTAATCAGCCAGTACAAGCACAGAGCATCACTCCAAATGTTGGCTCTTTAAATGGACAAATGCAGCAAGCTATATTTTCATTGCCTCAAAATGGCCAGGGTCAATTCATTGCTCAAGCCCCTTCAAATTTTAATATTGCCATGCAGAATCTGCCAGTAGTTCCTCCATCTCAGATTGCACAGAACCAACAGAACTACAATATGCCTCAACCTCATAGTGGACAGAACCGACAGAACTTTAATCTCAGTGGGCAAATTCTGCAGAATCTTCCTGTACCTCTCGTTAATGGACAAAACGAACAAAATCAACTAAACATTAATTGCGGTGGTGGTCAGAGTCATCAAACTCTTCCTCCACCTCAGGACGGGCAGAATCAGAATGTGGCCCCTCAACCTCCGAACCCAGAAAGCTTTAGCTCAAATGAGCAAGTAATGCAAAAAACTGATATATCAGAGATGCAACCTTCAAACCTAAATTCTGATACTCCCATCACCCCAAAGGTTGTGACCAGTGAGCAGGCTGCTCAAATAACAAACCTTTCAGCATCTTTAGCTCGGTTCTTTGGGAGCGGTGGTGCTCTGAACCCCCAAATTGCTACTGGATTGGTACCACTTGTTCCACCGAATCAAGGTTCTTTTAGCCAACAGCTAGCCATTCCATCACTGGAAGTGCAGAGCCAGAGAATCCAGACACCAACAACCTTCCGCCTGGGTTTGAGCAAAAAGATTCTGCACTAGAAGAAGCATCAACCAATATTGATAGCTCAGCTCCATTATCAATTATTGGCGGTGCTTGTTATGGCAATCCGCCTACTGGAAGTGTTGATTTGGAGGTAAAAGTGATGCAAGCGACTGAGGATGCTGCCGCCAAGGAAGTGAATGAAACTGAAACTGTCCATGACAAGAAAGAACAGGCTGAGGACACGGAGGCCGATGTTCAGAGAGATGAGGAGAATAAACAAAGCAAAGATGCAAAGGGAATGCGGATGTTTAAATGTGCTCTTGTGGAGTTTGTGAAGGATGTATTGAAGCCAAGCTGGAAGGAAGGTCACTTGAGCAAAGAGGCTCATAAGACAATTGTGAAGAAAGTAGTAGAGAAGGTAACGGGTGCAATGCAGAGCCAGAGCATCCCTCAGACACAAGAGAAAATTGTTATTTATATGTCTCACTCTAAAGTGAAACTCACAAAGCTTGTACAGGTAATGGTTGCTTGTTTTCTTTCTTTCTTTCTTGCTTCTCAGTCACAATGCAATTTAAATCCTTGTAGATGTCTTTCAAATTTTGTGCCAAAATGTATCGTAACCAAATTATTCTCCCACAATCAACTTTGGTGCTAAATATCCAGTAAAGAAATCTGTAGCTCACTAATTATTTGCAGATAATTCGTGAATGTTTCACCGAAGTATTAGAGGATGTTGTACCACCATTATAATTTGAGTAGTTGTACTGCCAAGCTATCTGACATCATTCCCAGCACACACGCGCGCGCGCTCACTCCACCACCATTACCACAATAAAGTGTAGCTTGAGAAATACCCACAAGTCTTTTTCTACAAAGCTATGCACTATCAAGTGCTCCAAAGTTCTTGATGTTTAGACATTGGAATCAAAATATTCACCTAGACAGTAGGAGGGAGTACAGTGAACAGGATGAAAGGAAAGGAAAAGACTGTAGTTTGATCATTGATGTAAGAGAGAGTTCACAATTTGTGTATTTTTGATTTAGTAACGAGTTACGGATATTCACAAGATGTCACCACCACCTTTTATCCTTGTCTTCTAGCTGATGGTTATATGTTATGTTTTCCGTTAGTGCAACAAGACTTGCTTCTACTTAGTAATCTAATCCTTCATTTCATTAACCAATGGCTCTCAAAGAAGTGAACATTTATTCCATTTATGACCTGGAACAAAGTTTTTGCACCCTTCACAGTATTAGCTGAAGAATTTTACCTAGCCAATTTATTCTAAAAAATGGGATTTATTTCTAACTAATTAGAGAAATACTTTTCCTACATGCTTTTCTACATGAGGAAAATTTGTAGGTTCCATCATCAGGAAAAAAATTAATATCATTTACGGGGGCCCGAGTCTTGTGTAGAGAAGAGCGTAGGTTGTGGGCGTGCAGGAAAAGTTTTTTCCCCCAACTTATTATGAGCATTAACTATTTTGTTCATGAATTAGCTGGCTTGTCCTTGAATGTTTTACAAACTTATTCTATAAATACCTGTCAGTTTGCTCAATGCTACTTATTTTTGCCGGTTTTATTTCATAATTTAGTTGTGTGCACTAGAATATTGTTGGCCTACCATGTAATTCTTGAGGCCTATGGCCACCACTATTATATATATATATTTATATATATATATATATATATATATATATATATATATATATATATATATATATATATATATAGGAAAATTTTCAAATGAGAAACTCTCATAATAAGCTTCGTGAGAAAACCATATAAGAGAGATTTTATAGATGATTCGAACCGTTCATCTTGATCTACATACTCTAATTAGACTACCAATAAAAAATCACGCGATTCCAACTTTTTTTATCTATGCATCAAGTGGCATCTTTATTCTACGGTGAATATAACGTATGTTTTGTAACTACTTGTTGTATGAGTAAAAAGGCTCGGACTTGCGTGATTTTTAATTGATAGTCTAAATAAAGTATATAGATCAAGATGAACGGTTCGGATCACCCACATGAAAGCTCCTATATAGTTTTCTCACGGTCTTCGTGTGAGAAAGTTTCTCACACGAAGACTACTATATATATATATATATATATATATATATATATATTATATATATATATATATATGGGCTTACTGTACCTCAGCCTGCGGGCTGAGAGAGTTTCTCAGCCTGCGGGACGTGGCTGAATATATGCCACACATCGGTCGCAGAGTGTGGGCGCCAAAAAAATCAAAAAAACCCCGCCTAAACAATCATGAAACAAATTGACAAAAATACCCCTTTTATATGACGACAGCGACTTCTAGCATTGAAAAGTAAAAAAATATTCCATGGTCGCATACTTAATACAGAATAAAGAATACCGGAGGAAACATGCTATCGTATAGCAATGCGACCTCCTTCAGTACTGCGACCAAAGTCGCAAACTTCTTTCTCATTACGATGGTGATGACGAGGATTAGAAGTTTAAAAAAATTGTATTTTGTTTTTTTTAAATATATATAAATCTGTTTTCTAAAGTTAATTGTGTGAATTACATTTTTTACTACTATGTCTTGGTTGAAAATGCTGTACAATTGTTACAAACCTTCATTTTAAATATTTTACGCTAAACGAATATACTGCGACCATGGACGCAGTTAATAATTATATTACTTCACCCTTATAAATTTTTAAAATGAAAGGTTGCGACATTGGTTGCAGTTGCTGGACGCAGACTTAATAAATACACTGCGACCTTGGTCGCAGTTGCTGGACTTTAGTCTTAATCAACAACACTGCTACTTGGTCGCAGTTTCTGACCGTAGTCTTATAAAATAAACGACCGTAGTCTTAATAAAATAAATTGCGACTTGATCGCAGTTGTTGGTGTTTAGTCTTAATAAAATACACAGCGACCTTGGTCGCAGTTGCTGGTCTTTACTCTTAATCAACAACATCACTGCGATCTTGGTCGCAGTTGGTGGTCTTTATAAATAATCAACAACAACACTGCGACATTGGTCGCAGTTGATGGCCGCAGTCTTAAAAAAATAATCTGCAATCTTGGTCGCTATTGCTGGTCTTTAGTCTTAATCAACAACAACACTGCGACGAGGTGACACGTCACCGCAGCAGTTGCTTAGTCGCAGACTTTGGTCACAGTGTCGACCCTGGTCGCAGTAGTTACTGTTTGCAATGTATCTTATGCGACCTTCGTCGCAGTGTCATCTATGGTCATAGTTGTTTTGTTTGCAATGCATGGCTGCGAACAAGTTCGTAGTTTATTAAAAAACAAATATGCTTTTTATTTATGTCCAGGCATTTATCTCCAGGCATGTGCAAATGATACAAAACGATCTCTTATACAATAAGATTGAGTGTTACAAATACAGCAGTACAAAAGAAGACTAAACATCAAAAAAATCCCTTCTTGACTAAGAGCAATCTTCTTCTTGAGGTCTGGTGGCAGCAGAATCAATAAGATTGAGTGTTACAAAGAAGACTAAACATCAAAGTAGCCAAGAAGACTAAACATCAAAAAAATCCCTTGTTGACTAAGAGCAATCTTCTTCTTGAGGTCTGGTGGCAGCAGAATCAATAAGATTGAGTGTTACAAAGAAGACTAAACATCAAAGTAGCCAAGAAGACTAAACATCAAAAGAGCCAAGAAGAGCCCTTGTGACTAAGAGCAATCTTCTCCTTGAGGTCTGGTGGCAGCAGAATCCTCCGATTCCAAACTGACCCTCCAAAGTGCCGGGATACGGTCTTTCGTTTATGAACATCTCTTCACCAGAAGGTTATCCAGTAAGCATGGAGTTTCCTCGATGTCACTTCTGGGGTAAGAGAGGGAGAGTGAGACCTCACAATGTATGCTACCCACCACTATATCCACCACATCCCCCGCCGCCATACCCACTCTGACCATCCGTTATCAGCAAGCTTGACTGGTGCATCAAGTCAGAGCAGATCTCGGTGAGGATTAAGTCCTCGTCAGGGATCATGACTTCTTCCCTTGTGAACGACGAGGACCATGACTTCTTCCCTTGTGGACGATGAAGTCTATGACTTCTTCCCTTGTGGACGAACATCGATCAAGTTCGTCAATAGGGTCATCTTCATCCATGGAGGAAGGCCCCTATTAGAGACTCTAAAGAAGGCGGAAATTCTCAGAGCAATTGCTCTCGAAAGAAAACAGTCTAATTATGGACTGTTAAAGGGAGAGGGTGAGCCCTATTTATAGGCAGCCCATAATAACCATAATTAATGGTTCATTAATCAGAATCGTCGGCATTAATGGTCACCAACCGCCAGCGCCGGTTTGGCATTAAAAGACATTAACGCCTAAACCCAATGAAGAACCGACGCGTAGACAACCGCTTCGGGAAACAACGAATGGCGCGGGGTTCGTCAACATAGACTTGACGTTAAAAGATCTCATAAAATCTTTATGACAGGTCGCGTCTCACGGACTGACTCCAAGTCGCATCAGACAACAGACAACTTTTCATTTTTCATTTAGATTCAAAAAATGACTTAATCCAAAAAACAACACTTAATAAAACAACACTTACTTAACGTACTGCGACCAAAGTCGCAGTCCATGTAATGCAACCCTAGATTGCAGTTGCTGGCCATCTTTATCAATAACAACACTGCGACCTTGGTCGCATTTAACCATGTACACTGCGACAAAAGACTTTGGCTAAGGTCGCAGTTTAAATGTACAATGCGACCAAAGACTCTGACTACATTATATACAAAAAAATTAATTACTTAACATACTGCGACCAAAGTCGCAGTCCATGTAATGCAACCCTAGATTGCAGTTGCTGGCCATCTTTATCAATAACAACACTGCGACCTTGGTCGCATTTCACCATGTACATTGCGACCAAAGACTTTGACTAAGGTCGCAGTTTAAATGTACAATGCGATCAAAGACTCTGACTACATTATATACAAAAAAATTAAACTATAAAGTAGAATTTTATCGCAGGCTGAAAACATTGATCTGAAAAGATTTTATATTTTCAAAAAAAAATTTATCCCAGGCTGAAAAGGAGAAACTAGATCTTTCAAAAAAGAGGTAAAGAAATAAGGCGAAAAGTAATTTATATCCTATAAAGAGCGGCAAAATAAAAGGGGGAAAAATAATAATAAACAATAAGGAAAAGTTATCATAAGGGGTATTTGGTAATTTAACTTCTCCCTAAAAGCGGGCCGCAAGTCAGTGAGGTGACAAATCGAGCCACGTCACCGCAGGCTGAGAGAGTACTCTCAGCCCGCGGGCTGATATACATTTTTCTCTCTCTCTCTCTCTCTCTCTCTCTCTCTCTATATATATATATATATATATATATATATATATATTGTAAATCATTTCAAGTGCCATATATACATTCTAATAGCTATTCAAGAATGTTTCTAAACTTGCAAATGTGCCTAAATGTTTTGCTAATTATGTTATTTCCCTCCATGGTCTCAAATTATTTTAGGCAACTGAATTTGTGACTTGGTTTTTGCTTGTGTTATGCATCTTATTTGCTTGTAGTGGTAGGAGTTTTGGCTAGCAAGAACTGTTTTTAAGTCCCTAAGTTCTTGGTAATGATTAATTTTTTCTCTTCTGTGCAGGCATATGTAGACAAATATGTGAAGGCATGAGCCCGTTCTTGAAACCATGACACTGTTCCTCAACGCCTTGCAGCATCGATGCAGTGCCGTGTTTTGCAAACTCAGATACCTTGGAAACTAGGCCCTAGTTCTGTATTTATTTAGTTCTCCTCCTCTGATTTTGAATGTTGTGCTGGTAGTATTATTGTCCTTCTAGCGTGCAGCATAAATTGGGTTTGCTTCATTTTGTGATCTCGGAGGCTTTATCTGGTGTAGATATGCTGTCACTAGTCCATATATTTTAAAATTAAGCTGTGGTGCAATTCTGCCAAATTTGACTGCATTTATGAAGACGGGCATAATGTTTTCTTTACAATTTCGCTATGATCAGCTGTTGGCTTTTTTGATACTTGTGACCTGCTGGGATTAGAGTAAACATGTAATTTAGCTACGGAAGTTTAATCTACAAATTTTTGGTTCCTAGGACTGTCTGATGTCTGGTTGGAGTGAGAAGCAAATAGGTCTGCGTGAACCTGGCTTGCTCGATTGGGAGGCAGACCTCTAGCTGATGGATGCCGCGAGTTTGGTCTATTAGTATATTGTTGTCAATTATGTGCTTATATGCTGTATTTGAACGAGCTAGTGCATCAATCTTTTCGTATGGCATCATTCTATAGAATCTGTTTGTTTGATTTCAGTTGGTGGGTTGCTGATTTCTCTCAGATTGAATCTGTTTCTTTCCAACAGTGTTTCAAGGGACTGTTGAGGTTCTGTTATTTCCCTTGAGTAGCTCTGTGATGCATGGAAATCATGTTCTGGCGAGTCTTGTACAATAACTAGTGTTTACATTTCGAGGCTGTTTGGATTCATGTGGGTGGAAGTGAGGAAGTGGGTAAGTGTCATCTCCCAATTCCGCTGTCCATCCAGACACCAAAAGGAAAAATATCTTACTTCATGCTTCCTCACTTCCGCCCACTTCCTTGAATTGAAATAGCCCCTTCGTGTAGCAAGCTTTTGAGCATCATGAAGAGCGAATTATGCTCCTAGATTTAGCCACATCCAGGTTGTTGTATGTGAACAAATGATAACAATGGCGGCTGTAGAAAAAACTCTCAAGGAACAAGTTCTTAAGTCAACCATACAACAAAGTCTTCGGATGAAAGGTTCATCATAGTCAACCTACTATACTGATCATTCACAT
This sequence comes from Agave tequilana, assembly GCA_038442645.1. Lineage (NCBI taxonomy): Eukaryota > Viridiplantae > Streptophyta > Magnoliopsida > Asparagales > Asparagaceae > Agave > Agave tequilana. Next base: position 101,628 of record JAVJIF010018628.1, read on the forward strand.
CTATGAAGTCTGGAGAAGACCACTAAAAGTTGTACAGACTTTTGCAAACTTTAGTATTATATGGTACTTTGTGCTACTCAAAAACAAGCTGAGAGTGAGTGACAAAGCTCTTTTCAAGCTCAGCTCATTTATGAATTGATAGAGTTTACCTAAATCAGCAGATGAACAATCTGTTTCTGACCAGCCTTTTCATTTGATGCCCTAGTTGTGGACAATTAACTGTTAGCTGATACTGATTGTATAGGTACTAACATATATTCTAATGGTTCTCTATATTAGACATTTAAACCAAAATTAAAGGTTTGTTGCATTTATAGAATATGTTTCTTTACCAGGATCAATGAGTATGCTTGGTGATTAAGGGGCTGAAAGTGAAGGTGGAGGAAAACACGAGAATCGTTGCGAGTGGCTACGACTAATACTCAATCGGTGAATTTGCTGCTGCAATCAGGAAATGGAGGCCACCTGAACCTTACAAGGGGAAGGGTGTCAGATACGCTGAAGAAGGTGTAAGAAGAAAGGAAGGGAAAGCCGGGGAAAAGAAGTAGAATTCAGTGCTAATTTGTTCATTATACCTTTTGGTCTCGTTCTGGCAATGTCTCAACATTCAATGTACCATGCTCAGTGATTGTGTCTTGCATTCAAATTGTTGTTTTAAATTTGCGAATCACTTCGGTGAAATCTGCATTATCTTGCATCCGGTGTATATCTCAGTCTAAGAATCTGGAGCATAGCTGTGGTTGCAAACTTATTCAGAGTTCTCTTAGTTTGAGTGTTTGTAAATTTGAAACTGATGAAGGAAAGCAGAGTTTATAGTTTTCTTTGAAATTTTGATGTATTTCTTGTGAATAGAGACTGTGAACTTGAAAAACAGCTGGGACAATTTATTTATTTCAGTTCAGATTGGATCCGGGTCCATAGCCTGCTCACCTCTGAGTCTCAGACCCAATTCGACACACTTTTCTCCCCCCAGTTCAGTAACAACCAACTGCCAGAACCCCAATAGGCAACATTACTGCATTAAAGACAACAGTTTGCTTTGAAAAATAGCTGAAAAGCCTCAGTGAGAAATATAAGATGAGACTCTTCTCTTCTTTCCAAACTCCAAAAGCCCATTCCTTTACTTCTTTGCTGCATCACTTCTCTTTGCTTTCATTAGAGACAATGGCTTAGTCATCTCTCTCTCTTCCCTTTATTTACCTTCAAAAGGGTGGATCTTGCTGCTACCCTGAGACAAACATATCCCATGCTTCAATTGTAATGAACCTTTACTATCAGTCAAAGGGTATGAATCCATGGAATTGTTACTTCAGCTTTTCGGGCATCACTGTTATCACCGATCCAAGTAGGCCATGACTCCAAATGTTTTATGTAAATCGAATTTTCTCATATTTTTTGATGATTAAGAGATTGTTTTAAATTGTTTTCATGCAGGCTATGGGGATTGCAAGTATGTTTAGAAGGAGAGACTATTTCCTATTTGAAGAAATTAAGTTAGGAAAACATGTTCCTCTTTCTTGCTATCATGTTTGTAATGAAACCAAGTAAAGGGTGTTACAATAATAAAGTTTGACATGCTGAAGAGCAAGAGTCTGTTATACTTGTGCTCTACTTTTCTTTTTCCTTCAATAAATAGCGCGGAGATATATTAGTATGAAGTCATGAGAGTATGAGATGAAGGAAGATGCAAAATGCTAATGTGTGAAGATCTACACTTATCGGAAGTGTTACCAAGAGCTAGCATACACTAAATAATACATGTAGCTTAAAACAAAGTAGTCAAAATGTAAAATAATTGGTTTTGTACTACAATATACATGTTTGAAAATTTTCCTTGTTCACAATAAGAAAAAACAAAGCTATTATAAGACGATAATTTGACTAATCACATTATTTCATTTAGATCAAACGATGCTAATGATGATCAGAATTCAGTAACTCCATCAATCAAGTTTGGCTCCAAAAGCTACATCGAATATGACCATTTACAACATCTCAGGCTCCTTTCCAGAGCAATTATCACCCTAATGAAAATCTTGAGAGTTATTGCATCTAAAGACAACAAGTTTCATATAGTCCCATTGCACTTGAAAGAGTTCCATGTACCATATCTCTTACTTTGCTCAATAGATCCTCCGAACATCTGCCTCGGTCCGATGCTCAGGTAACTTTTTCCGAGCCCGTAAGCCTTTGAACAACGCTTTGTGACGTAGATGTATGATACAGTAGCTGATCAAAAGAGAAACTAGTCAAAATTGATTCTCATTTTTTGAGTTTAGGATAAGAAAGGAGAGAGAACTTCAGTACTTGCCTCAAATAAGAGTCTTGAGAAATTAAACAATCACATTTGTTAACTTCATACAAAGCATGTCAGTGATGAAAGAGTTAACATCATATTATTTTGATGGAATATATTTAATTACTCTCAACTTAATGACCAATTACCCTGTGAATTGGACAAGATTAGTATGTTAGACTTGAAGATCAAACAATTAGTATTGAATTTATACAATGATACACAACATTTACTATGTCATTTGACAATTTTTCTTTTTAAGAATTTGATCCCACAACACTCAAATCCTATGACCAAATGCTTCAATCACTTTGTTTCTTTTGGAACATTAAACCATTGAAAACACATTCCCAAATAATTATGCATTGAGGAGAGGGAGCTCTTTAAAATTTTAGGATGATAATCATAATCAATTTAAGGAATTTCACATGCAGACAACTATATATATGTGAAGGAGTGGTAATTAGAAATTGTATCGAAATAGACTTACAGGGTCCTTAGGTGAGGTATTAACCTGTATATGAGCCACTGATGCAATGCATGATATTTAACTCACGCATTCTCGTAAGAGTTGATCCTACATTTACAAGTTAAAGTTTCTCAAAATAGACTACACGGGAAGGATTCACCTCAAATGTTTTATCAATTAGGAAAAATAACAGTTTTTGAGTAGGTATTTCTTCTCTTCAGGAAGTAGTATATATATAAATTTGTGTACAGGGCAATTAATTTAATTGCCCGTAATAGGGTAACTAATCATATACTTCTACTTAGGGGAAAAAAATTATTCCCTGTGGATTTATCTTCTAATCTTAAACACTTTGTAGCAACCTAAAAATTTAGTAGACAAGAGGAATTGCTTTACAAAGTGCTTTACAAAGTGTCTTAAAAGATAGAGATGAAATTCAATTTTCTTTTCTTTCTATTATAATAGATTTGATGATGGAGTTTCAAAACATTTAGTGCATGGCAAGTCTTCAACTGATGAACTTATATTATCCAAATTACCCGCTATGTTGTAATCCCATACATAAGGGTTTCCTCGTTTTAGTCGCAACACAATTTTTTCACTCTCACTTTCAGTTCAGGGGTAGATTGTTTCATATACATGAGACTGTTAATTTGATGAGTCTAGCATTATAATTATCAATGACCTAAATGCCAAATTTGATGAGTCTGGTGTTATATTACCAAAAATATAATGACAACAAAGATAAAAATGTTATTCTACTAGCATATCATGCAAACTAGATTGTTCATTAAAAAAAAAAAAAAAAAGAATGTAATACTTTACATTGTATCTCAATTTTGACGAACACTTCTAACAGCATGCAATATCCGCTCCTCATTTATTGGTTTCGTCAAGTATAAATCCATTCCTGAGAGAGTAGCCTTTGTTTCCTCTTCAGGCGTCGCATGCGCTGTAAGAGCAATTATTGGAATACGAATTCCATAAAATTTTTCCTCTTCCCTTATGTTCCTAGTTGCTTCATAGCCATTCATGACTGGCATCTAAAGAAAATAAAATGTTAACAAGCAATACCTATAATAAAAGAATTAGTATGTCGCAACTTATCTCCTCTTAAGTTTTAAATAGGAGAACTCACACATTTATACGAATGTGCGTGCGTGTGTGTGTGTATGTTTATGTATATGTATGCAAATAGAGTTTTTGTTGCATATTTAAACAATATAATTCACCATAAATATATGAACAAATTCATAAATTGATAAAACGTATAAAAACACAAGTTGAGCATATATATAACTATTTTTTGTATTTAAATTAAATATAGAAAAGAAACATGACATGTTAAAATTGACGTTCCACCAATAAAATTTAGCTTGAGAGAACATAAGCGATGGAAAATTTTAATATAAGAAAAAATACAGTATTTGGCTCATTAAATAACTATATATTGAGAAAATCTAAATAAATAAAAATAATTAAGCATTTAATTACCTCACAGTCCATAAGAACAACATCATAAGGAAAATGCAGTAATGATCCTTGTGCTTTCTTGTTTTCATCATAATCACGCTTTTCTTGTAGGACCTTCTTGATTAAATTTAGAGCTTCTAATCCATTTTCAGCAAATTCAACCGTTGCTCCAAGGCGTGAAAGAGTTGCTGAACCAATACGCCGCATTAAGAATGTATCTTCAACCAGTAATATTTTCATCCCAGCAAATGGTTTTTCAGCATTTTGAACTTGACTTCTTTCCTTCAATGAATCTGGTTCAGTGAACTTTACTGTACATGAATGGCCTTCACTTTTTCCTCCAAAATCTTGTATTAGTTTCAAAATTGCTTGTAGTCGGGAACCATGAATCGGTTTCTTCAAAATAAGATCACACAAGTTTTGTTTTAGCCCTCGCAATTCAGCACTTTGAGTATTTGCATTCACCAGCCAAACAACCTTAAACCGGATTCTCTGGTTATCATTTAAAAAGTTATTCAAGATTGTGCATATATTTGAGAAATCTCCATAGTTAATATCAATGATAACCAAAATGCAAACCAAAGAATCTCTAAATCTTTTCTTAGGTACTTCCTTCGTGCTGAGGGAAGAATTTGATCTGTCTCATCTTTGGAGCTACGTAATATGTCTTTCTCTGCTCCGGAATTCAGAGATTTTATCTTTTTTAGAGAATACCCATGCAATGTTGCATCAAATTTTCCAGAACCACCATTAGCGTACTTACATTTTTCAAGCATAGAATAAAGGAGTTCCCATTTGTCAACTATCCAAACTTTCATTTCCATATTCTCCATCCATGTTTGAAGAATTCTTTTCGTTTCATCACCTTCGATCAGCAATAGAGATTGTATCCCTTCCACCTTCGGAGGTTTTCTAAATGCCATTGCTCGAATACTTGACCCGATCGCACTAGATTCTCTTCCACAAAATGAATGAGATTGGTTTGATATGTTCTGACTGCATGAATCTTTATCCTCTTCTAACACATGACCAGAAGTTGTCTCAGCTGATTTTAAGAAGATATTAAACCTGAAGCAGATTCCTCTTTCACCATGTTCTTTATCTCGGATGTTGATTTCACCGCCCATCAAACGCACCTGCAGAAGAAAAGAAAGAATAAACACTTAAGAAATATAAATTGTGTAAACTGTATATCATGAAAGTTGTAAAAAAAAAAGTTAAGAAAACATAAAAAGCAAATAAATTAATTGTGCTTACAAATGATTGAACAATGCCAAGCCCTAAGCCAGTGCCTTCATGCTCTCCAGTAGATGATTCTTTAACTTGAACATAGTTTTCAAAGATAGATGCTCTCTTCTCCTTAGGAATTCCCATTCCCGTGTCGTCTATCTCAAAACAATCTCAACTAATTTTGAATCTTGTTGTGTAGAATCGAGAGTGATTACATCAGAGGGAGCATCATCATCTTTCTCAAGCGGCCTTGATGGAGAGCCAAAAATGTTAGGAAATCGACAATTACGTTCAAAAGAATGTTTAGAATTTTGTGAGTTTGAATATTTAGCCCATGCACGCAACACAACATGGCCGCTTGATGTGAACTTTACTGCATTACCAAGCAGATTATCGAGAATTTGCTTAAGTCTCCTACAATCTCCTTTAACATTGAAAGATTTCAATACAGAGAAATCACAAGGATCCCATATAACCTCCAAACCTTTCTTTAAAGCTACAACATGAAAAATGTCAACCGATTCTTCAAGAACTTGAGTCAGATCAAATTCTACCTCTTCTAGCTGCATCTTTCCAGCTTCAACTTTGCTCATATCAAGAACAGAATTTAATATCCCTGAAAAAGAGCTAATGTTAAAAGTTTTATTATATGTCAGTTTTATGCAACACATACTGTACACTTAAACATAATTACAGTATATAAAATAAGAGTTTTTATTGACTAAATTATAAGTGTTACTAAACTTACCCAGAAGTTTTGTTGCACAAGTATTCATCTGGACTAAGTTTGCATCCAACTCGGATTGTGGGGAAACATCACCACGACAAAGTTCTATTAGTCCAGTGATACCTGCAAGAGAAGTGCGCATATCGTGGCTAGCATTAGCAAATGCTAAGCTCTTATTCATACTCTTTCTCTCTGCTTGTTGAACTGCATCCTTTAGCTCGATAAGTTTGGCTTGCAGAAATATTTTTTGTTCTCGTGATCTTCTAAATAATTGTAATAAAATATAGATCCCAAATATTAAGCCAAAAATGATAATAGACAACAAAGAGATTATAATAATCTTCATGTCTTGAAAGGGATGGATAATGCCTTTAAGAGGAGAAGCCACAACTACCACCTGAAAATAATGAAACTAAATAGGATTAGGAAAAGCATAGAATAGTTAAAAGTTAAATAATAACTCAAAATTTATATAATTTTTTTTAATTATCATAGAACTTAAATAAAATCTTACATTCAATATTGATAAGCATACCAATTGGATCCCTGCAAACATCAAATGTAGCACAACCAATTATGTACTTCTTCCTCTCTTTCAACTGCTAGTATAGACACAATTATCAATGTTAGGAGATATAATTAAAAGATATCATAAATTTACAAAGGAGTGATTTAATGAATTTTGCATTCTTTCAATACTCAAATGTAAAGCTTTTTCTTTGCTTTTCTGTTATTTTGGTATTGCACATGGTAAAGAGTGATAGAAGTTACCTTATTTGATTCAACTCATCAAAATTCTAGATAAAAAAGAGCATATACAAATATGATCATGTAATTTTTAAGGTTACTTTATAAAATATAATTTGTATATAAGAATGTAACTAAAGGAAATAACTATATAATTTTGTACAAGAGAAACTAATGAAAATATAATGGGCTTTTTGGATACCCCCTTAAGTTATGCACATTTAGAAATACCCCCCTCAAATCTTGCTATTAGGAAATTCCCCTCTAAAAGTTTTAGGTTATTTGACATTAACCCTCTACACTATCTTTAATGATTTGGGATGTTAAATTTGACAATGGTTTTTTTAAAAAAAAAAATACCCACAGTACTTTTTTAGACTTAAGTTTCTAAACCCTAACGCATCTAACCCTTTTAATCTCTCTTATAAATTCTTTAGAAATACTCACATAGTTGCATGTTAGTTACTAACAAGAAGTTGCAAGCATATATGATGAACTACTAAGCCATTGGGTTTTCTTTTTCTTTCTCTTTTTCTTTCTATTCTCCTTATTTCTTGTTTTTCCTTGTTCTTTCATCCTTAGAAGTCCAATATATATATATTATATATATATATATATATATATATATATCTTCTATGCTCTAATTGATATGATTAGTTTTTTGTTTAAGAGTTCACATATCTTTAAATTAGGGTAACACATGTAATTCAAGAAAAAATATGTTAAAATTAATAGCTCAAATAATTAAAGATAACTAAGAGGGCTAATATCAAAGAATTTAAAACTTTTAGGGGAGTAATTTCTTGAGGGGGCATTTCTAAACACAAATGATTTGAGGGGTTTATATCCAAAAACCCAAATACAATTTGTATATAAAAGATAATTAAAAGTTAAAATAAAAGCTACTCTTATGTTCTTAGACTTCTTTAGTATTTTTTCCCCCTTTAATAATCATTATATTCAAATTATATTTCTTGAGAAAGAATATGGGGGTGTACAATAAATCTGCCCCATTGATTCTCATCTTTCTAAATCTGCTCCCCATCACAATTGGTTCTCCCTTTAATTGTGCCAAAATATTAGGATAGATGTCAATTTCAATATGAGATTTAATTTTTTTCTTATATAGAAATATAACAAATATAGTAGTTAAGTATTACTGCTCAAATCTCAAATCAGATTTATTTGTATCCTTTCCTTAATTCTCATCACAATAAATCTGCTCCCCATCACAATTGCTCCCCCCTTTAATTGTGCCAAAATATTAGGACAGATGTCAATTTCAATATGAAAATTAATTTTTTCTTATATAGAAATATAACAAATATAGTAGTTAAGTATTACTACTCAAATCTCAAATCAGATTTATTTGTATCCTTCCTTAGCTTTTCTCACCTTTTCCTCATGATCTTCAGTTTTCCAATCTAAGAGAAACAAAAATAGCTAAAGATGAATTTCTTTTTCTCCTTTCTGTATCATCCTTCAGATCCTGATTTCTAAGGATTCTAGATATTTTATTCTTTTTCAAAATTTTAGTCAAAGTTAATTTATTTATAATCTTTCTAATAAAATTGAGTTTGGCATATCTGAAGAGGAGAGTTTTACCAAATTAAAATAATGTGATTTTCATATTAAAACTTTGCATATAAGGAAATGATTTAGTAGAAAAGTAAAACTTATTCTTATCCCTTTTTCAAAAAAAAATTGATTTTTTTCTTTCTAAGATTTATCAGATCAGTTTCTTCTCATCAAGCATAACATGAATTATAAGCAAATTAAAAGAAATAGGAAAAGAAAAAATAAAAGGGAAACAATAATGCATCAAATGATGAGATTCCAATAAAAGTTATAATATTAAAGTTAAAAGAAAAAAGAACTTACTATAATATCACAATTCTCTTTCTTCTCCTCTTCTTCCTGTTCTCTCTATTTGATTTTCTTTTCCTTCTCCTCTTCTTCCTTTTCTTCTTGTCTCTTAGTCTCTATTGATTTCTGTTCTCTTCCAAAGGCCTTAATTAATATCAGGGTGAATTTATCAAATAAAAGATTTGGAGATATTTGGAGATTATATGGTGTCTAACAGAATCTTTTACCTGATTATTAATTAGGAAACAGAATTTGCTTTAAAAAAACAGCGACCAGAGAGAAAAATTATTATTATTATATTGCTATTAATTAGGGTTTTTTTTTTGAGATGATTTTCTTCCCTGTAGCATAAGTTTTTTAGTTTATACATAGGCCATAGCTGGAGGGACTCCCACAACTCATTCTCAAACTTTTACTAGTGAGTCAGGTGTGGTGGCAACTTCTTCAATATTTGTTAACTGGAGGACAATCATATGAAATGAATTTGTACTGGGTTTGTAAGAGTCGTGCAACTTTCACTTATTATTATTAGGAATCAAAATCAGTTGAATTAGAATTGAATCATACTACGAATTAAAACACTAGTCCTGTTGTGCTCTTTCCAGTAAGAATAGGATGATTGATATTTATTCTATGGCCTATAAATAATATTGATTGATAGTTTAATGACAATTTCTGTCTTCAAAAGGAGCAAAACAGTCAGATAAAGATCAAAACTGAGACTTTGTATATGTTTTTATGAGGACAGTGAGAAGAAGAGGGAGACTGCTTCACTGCACTCCCGAGCACTGCAATGGTTTGGTCTAGCTCAACAGTAGCTTGTATGCAATCCCCATACTAAAGTGTTGCTAACATTACCAAAAGGCAGCCACAATGCTGAGTCTCACAAAAGTGTGCGCCCAAACATACAGCTTGTTACGGCTTTGTTCCATCTATCAACACGTACAAAGTAGGCCGATACTCTATGGATCATGCATTTCGAAAGAAAAAACTTTGACTTGTTCTCAGAGACAAGAAGTCAAACCAGCTCCAACAGTGGGATCTGTTCTCCCTGTTCACCCCGTAGTGGAAAGCTTCTGCTCATGATATATTATAAAGCTGGCAGGCTAGCCTATTATGATCCTAACAGTATAGTGTTGATCCATTCATCGGCATTGCAGACGATTTGGCACTAGACAAGGTTTTACGCAGTATTCATGCATTATGTGGAGAGCTTGGCATCACTCAGGCCCAGAAGCTGGAGTTGATTGGCATGATTGTGGTTTTCATGATTTCTTCTACAATCATAGAAAGAATCTTTTGCTCCAATGTGTTGCTTTATTCTGATTTATGTCTTGTTAAGATGATATGGACTTGTCAATTCGTATTGCCAGATCACATCTAGGTGGTGTGTGTTTGTTGTGTGGTGTGTGTGTGTGTGTCAATAAAATGTCTTTGCTTCTATGAGAATTTTGCTATTAGTCTGGAATTCTAGTGGCTAGCTGACATAATTTTTGAGTTTCGGTGGATACAACTGCATGAAAAGGAAAAAAAATGTTGCTGAGGTTTTTACTAATTTAGAAAGTATAGGTAACTCATACACTTCTCGTAAGGCCCAGATCCAAACCAAAAAGGAAAATGGAGAATATGCAAGATGGAAAAAAAAAACAGAGAGAGAAAAAGAAAAAGCTTAATGTAAATGATGTGTTTGATACTAAAAAGACATTAGGAGCTCAACCTCATAGAGTTGCACATGATAATTTCTTGAGCTTGAGGTAATTAGAAACCACGGAGTCGCATATTTAATTAGTGAAAATTATTTCCTTGATATTATAATCACAAAAAAAACTGTCACTGCCTTGTGTAATGCACTTCAACCTCATGGTATCATTTCTATTTTGAATGTTCACCATATAAAATTTTCAAATGTCCATGTGTATATGTATATAACAATTTCTTCATAGACCTTTCTATTAACTAGAGCATTCCAAAACTGGAAGAATACAAGGCAAAGTAACATCATAGGGCGAAAAATACTTCTCGACATGTGACTTGTCCGAGTTACAATGCTTTCACTCACTGAAAGTACATAGAGAGAGCAAACCTAGTTGTAGTAGATGTTGTTGGCATCATCACTTTTTCTATTACAGTTAATTCACTTTTGACAAAGATAAAGATTTTGAAATATTCTTCTTTCCAGGAACAAAAATGCCATTCTTCTTATATCATCATACTTCCATGATGCTGCTTTTTTAGGAGTATATTTGTTGTCATGCATTGTCATAAAATGAACTTGAAAAGGAAGTTATAGGGGAGATTTTTGCAATTTCCACTGGTTAAGAGTTGAGTGAAGGTTATAAATAGCCTCCACTCGCTAATGTTTTGGCTTACCATAGCACCTCATTCTCTCTCTCATACTCAAATTCTCTGTTCATCTCAGCGCGGACATGTCCTCATCTTCGATAAATACTTGATGCAAAATTTAACCCCTTTATAATAAAAAAGTTTTGTAATATATAGAGATATAGTCTTTACTATTTGCCCGTTTTGAAGAGTAACACTAAGAAGTAAGAATCCACATTGCTAATTTGCTTGTGTCCATCTGTTAATTTTCTGCAGGTGGTACGATGCAACTGGTGAATGGAGAAGCACCTCTGATATCATATCCACATGCATGTCTGTTTCACATTTATGAGCTCATATGTCAAAACAACATTATTGAAGTTGTTTAAGAGTAGTATAGGATTAGAATGTGTATTGTATTAGAACTATATAGGAATAGAGTTTATGCCAATTGTATCTATATATATACGAGCATTGCCCTCATCATCAGTAACAACAACAATCTAGTTTTCTTTCTTCAACAATTGTAACATGATGTCAGAGCCATAATCCCAAAACTCTAGACTCTACTCCTTCAGAGGAAAAGAATAAAAGGCACCACCATCGCACCACCAGCCAACATTGAATTCATCCACCAAAAAGAAAAAAAAAAAAAAAATCCTCGCAAAGAAAACAGGATTGTTGTTATTGATGATGAGGGCAATGGCCAATATATAAAG